>JAAMXY010001134.1:7338-21763 GCA_019677205.1 Pinguiococcus pyrenoidosus
GAGCGGGAATGAGTTCATGCTCGCTCGGCGGAAGAGCGTACCGTGCCGTAGTCTTGGCTCCACGCGTACACAGCGCTGCCCACGGCCTCGTTGGATCGCTTCCCGTGCTTCTCCGGAAGGTAGGTGCCACCAGAGAATGGCGTCACTTCTTGACGGGTGTAGAACGGCACCTTTGCACAGCCAAGAGCTTCGTCAAAAGCCTTGCGCCAGAGCCCAGCAACGACACGCAGTTCACCTCTACCCAAGGCCCCGGACCTTTGCCGTTGATGGCGCGAACCCGGAGGATGTACTCCTCGTCGTCGAAGAGATCCTTCAGCCGCAGCGACGTCGTCCTTCCGTAGGCCTTGCGCCAGAAGCCCTCTTCATCCGCTTGCGGCGCACCAGGGCGTCCGAGCTCCGCCAAGATTTCTCGACCTCTCAGTCGCACTTCATAGGTCGGCAGCGTGACGAACTTCGACTGGGACAGGTCGCCCTTGAAAGTCAAGTCCACCGCGTGTGCGCCCACCCTATCCCAATGCCCAGCTTGAGCACGGCTTCTTGCTCATGGAGACCGGGACAAAGAGATCAGCCCAGAAGCTACCTTGACACTCGAATCTTGGTCGGCGCCTTGGGCGGTTGCGCGAAAAGCTGCTCGAGAACGACTCGACTCAACATCGCGAAGAAGTTGGTGACAGGTCCGTCCTAACCAGAAACGTAAGCGCCTCGACTGGCCATCTAAAGCAGCCTCTTGATCCAGAAAGTACCGTCTGCGCTCGAAGAGCGAACTTGAACCCCTTGCGAAAGCCCTTCTGCCACAGCAGAGTGGTCAGTGTGGCGAACACCAGCGAAAGGAAGATGGGGCTGGAGCCCAAGACCGCGCCCAGAATGCTCTGTCGCCATGAAAACGCCCTTCAGGATGTGACGCAGCGTGGAGAAAGCGGTGATCGCGTCACCTGCGGCTCCGAAGACTCGTTCGTCTCCATTTAAACCCCAAAGGATCCGCAGAGCGGACAGAGACAAGCGCGTAGCGTCGCTTCGTCAGCAGGAAGCCACGCGCTCCACACGCCCGCGGCCTCTCACGCTACCTAGCAAGCGCGCAAGCGGGACGCTCGCGCGATGGCAAGTTGAATGGCTGCAGACCGGCGGCGCGCCCTCCAGATGCGGACAGAGATCCGCGGCGCGACGGAGACGGGGCGAGGATCTTGGCGGACAGAGACGGGCGCAGGGCGCCACCAAAGTTCGTCGTCCGCGCGCTTTGGGCCTCTCGTGCGCTTCAGGCCGATGGGGCTCTGAGTCTGGCGCGGACGCGGGGCGATGGAAGATCACGTGGTGGAGGCGCTGGCGCGGGCGACTGTGGAGGAGCTGGTGGAGTTGAGCACTCCGGAAGGCCAGCGAGTGGCTCTCGCGCCTCGCGTGGATGTGTCTGACGGCAGCTTAAGGTGGGAAGCGGAAGAGGTGCGCCACAAGAAGCTTTCAAGCACGCATATCTCTCGCTTGGCGCCTGATTTGTACCTCCACCTTCACCTTCAGCCGCTCTCCGCCTATCTACGCACGAAGCAGTGGATGCGGCCGATGCTCAACGATTCGCGCCGCAACCGGGCTTATGGCAGCGCTTTGCAGACGGCAGTGGAGCGCAAGTTGTCGTCGAGCCCGCGCGGCGTGTTCGTGCTGGATGTGGGCTGCGGCACTGGCCTGCTCAGCATGATGGCTGTCCGAGCGGCGCAGCGGCTGGGCGCGGCGGACAGACTTCGGGTGGTGGCGTGCGAGATGCAAGAGTGCGTTGCTGAGCTCGCCTCAAAGGTGCTGGAGGAGAACGAGATGGACAGCTTCGTCAAGGTGGTCCCCAAAGCGCTGGAGGCGGTGACGTTTGAGGATCTTGATCCGGAGCAGCTTCCTTCCGGGGGCTTCGATATCGTGGTGTCGGAGCTGGTGGATTGGAGCTTGCTTGGCGAAGGATGGATTCCTGCCATGCGATATGTGCAGGAGACGGAGCTGAAGAGTGCCACCGGGCAAGGGAGCTTGCGGCTGGCCAACGACGACACCATCTTCATTCCGCAGGGCGCCCGCCTCTTCACGAGGCTCGTTGCTTGCCGCGCGATCTCCGAGGCGAGGAAGGGACCTGCTGGGAGGCTCACAATCAAGGACAAGGATGGCAAAGGGCTCGTTCGCCTGTCCAGTGCCGCTGAAACGCCCGGGCGTCAGGGTCAGATGCGCTTCCCGGTGCACCTGGATGAGCTGCTCGGTGATGGCCGCCCACTGGCGCCGCTGACGGAGTCGATCAAGCTCTGCGACATTGATGTCACCGCGCTGGGACAGAGCCTGGAAACATCGAAGATGCTGCTGGCAACAATGCTCTCGGACGGGAGCATCGACGCAGCCGTGTGCTGGTTTGAGCTGCTCCTTGACGAGGACCACGTTTACTCGAACGCCCCCTCCGCGGAGTATTTTCAGGACCACTGGCCCTGTGCTTGCTTGCCTATGCCGCTGAGCGATCAAGAAGGCAAGGACTGGAGAAGGGGCGAGGAGGTTCAGCTTGTCTTTCGTTGTGAGGACAGCAGCTTCGCTGTTGGGATTGGGATGCAGGCAGAAGACGAAGGTGGTCGTGCGGCTGGAGGCCACGATTCTACCGAGGGCCTGTTTGGCTTCGGGAGATACCTGCTTCTTTCGAGCCATGAATATACCAGCACCCTCCGGGACATGATCGAGGCCGAGCTCAGTTCCCGTCTAGGCCTCCAACGGCCGCTCCGCGTGCTGGACATGGCGAACTTTGGAGTCGGAGCGGTTTTGGCGTACCGTCTTGCAGAGGGCGCTCGTGGAGCTAGCTGCGTTTCGGTGGAGAACGACCAGCTCGTTGGCCCACGGTCGGCGCGCTTCATCCAGTTAGGAAACGGCATTCGTGATGTGGAAGGCTGTTGTGTGCTTCTCGCCCGAGTTGAGCAGCTTTCCCTCGAGAGTCTTGGCTGGAAGGCCGCGGACGGGGACGCCTTCGAGCCTGCAGATGTCGTGCTCTTCGAGCCCTACTTCCGGGTGTCTGAGCGCCGACCCGTTGTCACCGCTCTGCAATTTTGGTACGCTTCAAGGTGCTGCGTCCAACGGGGCCTGCTGTCGTCCACGGCAACGTTCTGCCCTGGTGAGGTGGTCATCAGGTTCGCCGCCGTCCAGTTTGTGAAGGTAAGCCCAGCGCGCGGGCCCTCTCGGCAGTGGGCCTCCCTCCCGATTGACGTTTCTGCCTTGGCACAGAACGCGCACTGTGCGTATCGATCGGTCGATTCTCCGATGGGGTTTTCGCATCGGGCGTTCGAAGAGGCACGAGCGGCAACGACGTCGAACCTGCAGGAACCCGTCAGTTTGAAACTGGGCGAGTGGCCTCACAAGATATTGTGTGGAGGAGAAGCGATTGGGGGCGCCTTCAGGCTGGGGATGCTGGATTCCAAGAGCAGTGTGCAGGAGATCAGCCTGGCGCTGACAAGCCAGATCACCTGCGACGGCGACTGCCATGCGATCGCCCTCTGGGCGGATTACGGAAGCGTCAGTTCAGGTGCTGATGCCCCGCGGAGGCTGAGCACCGGCCCGGCATTCTGGTGGCAGCATCAGGAGGTCGTGTTCCTTAGCAAGCCGCTGCCGCTGAGCCGCGGTACGCGCATCATGGTCGTGTTGAGCACCCCGGAGGATTCGACCGCCTTGCTGGCCAGTGCGGATCAAGTCATGCGATCCCATTCGCACTACGCCCTTGGACTGCGCGCGTGTTCCACCGAGTCTGGCGCTCTTGCGGCGATCCGCGACGTTCAGCGGAACGCGAGCATGCAGGTGGAGCAAGCCGCAATGCGTGCCTCGAAGGAGGGCCGCCTGGACTCGCTCCAACGGATCCTCGGAGCGTTTCCCGATGTGGTCAGCGTTGCCCACCAGGAGGCGTCGGGCGGCAAATCGCTCCTGATGCTGGCAGCTGCGAGCGAGGAGCTTGCGACCGTGGAGTATCTGCTGGAAGGAGGGGCTCCGTGGAACGCCGTCGACCGCGACGGCCGCTGCGCGGGACAGTACTGCCGACCGGGCGGCGAGGTCTTCCGTCTGCTGCTGAACTGGGCCGCCCGTGCCCAACTGCTCCTGGGGGCCGTGGAAGGAAGCAGCGTGGGGAGCGGACGGGCGGCGCACCCTTCGCAGGGGCGCCCCGGCCAAGCTCCCGCGTCACGGGACGTGGTGCCGCCGAGACCCGCCGCTGCGGGGGGCCAATCCAGCGAGGACCGGCTCTATCAAGTGGATAGCTCGAAGCCGGACTACCTCTCCAATCCGGTCAAGTATGTGGCCACGGGATCGCAGGAGGTCCTGCTCGACAAGGACGGGGACGCCGTGATGATGGAGTGGGAGACGCCGCTGATGCGGCGCCATGCGTATCAGCTTTTCAACATAGACCTGTCCTCAGGAAAGCACGCGGCCGTCGACTCCGATCGACAGGTTCTGAATGTGGGCTTTGGGATGGGCATCATCGACGGATTCATCCAGGAGATTTTCGCGGCGGGCAACGCGGCATCGGGCGGGAAACCGATGCATAGTATTGTGGAAGCCCACGAGGGCGTGCTTGGAAACATGAAGCAAGGTGGCTGGGTGCCCGGAGGGCAGAAGATCGGGCTGCAGGTCCTCGGGGGCCGCTGGCAAGACGTGTTGAACGGCAACGTCGGGCCCTTCGACGGAATCTTCTTCGACACGTTTGGGGAGAAGGAAGATGACATTCTCACCTTCTTCGGTCTCCTGCCGAAGCTCCTGAAGCGTAAACCGGACGCGGTTTTCTCCTTCTTCAATGGCTTCGCTCCGGACAATGAATTCTTCCATCGAGTTGCCGCCGTGACGCTTCGGCAGCACCTCGTGCGCCTGGGCTTGTCGGTAACGTTTCGGAGCTGGCCGATCGAGGTCGGCGACGACGACTGGAAAGGAGTTCGCCGGAGGTACTGGCACGATAGCAAGATCTACTATGCACCGGAGTGCCGGTGGGCCGATCTGCAAGAGCCCGCTGCAGTGGAACCCGGAGCGGAGCCTGCCGCGAAGAGGGCGAAAACAGCGTCCTCCAGAACGGACGACGCTTGGCCATTCTGCTGAGGAAATCAGCCCCGCATCTTTGTTGATCTGGATCACCGGTTCTCAACGTGAAGCTGTGGAGAGGATCTTGGTGCAGTGCATGAAAGGATCCGGCGGCTCGAAAAGAACAACGCGATCCCTTCGGAATCCTCGTGCATTCGATCCCTTGGGCGTCGATGCCTCGGTGCGTTGGACGAAGGACAGAGACGAGGCCATGGAAGGTGCTTCTCCTGGCCAAATGGCATCACGCCAATCCCTCAACATCATGGTTGCTACGAGTCATCAGGCGGCATGCTTCAAAGAGTTCCGCAGGCACCCTCTGGATCCGTGCCGAAGGCGCAAAGACGAGCGCCTTGGCGGTGAACTTGATCAGAAGTCCGTCGCGGATCGCTTTGGTGCAAGGCAACACAGCAACACAGCAGATTATCGATCTCCGCAATTCTCGAAGTTCGGGGATTGCAGGTGATGTACAACACGTGAACAGCTCAACCTCAAAAAGAACTTCGGATTCCACCCAATCCCGCGCCTCAAGAAAGTGGTGTCGAGGCTCCGAGAGCCAATCATCGCGCCTCGCGAAGGAAAGTGCCGACGCACGATTTCGTCCCATCGAAAGTCTCTCTCTTCCTGCTCTCTCTTCGGGTTTGGCGCTTTTGTCGGCGTTCGTCGTTTCGAATTTCCCGCCGCCTGTCTCTGTGTTTCACCTTCCGCGCGCTCCCCCAAGGTCCTGGATCAGGTTGAGAGGCGACCAGAGTGCAAGGCCGGGAAGAAGCCGCGCGCGTGTGGGGTGAGATGGAGGGCGCCGACGGGCGCAAGAGGGAGACCCGGATTTGCGCGCTTTTCTCCGCGCCGATCATCATTTTGGACAATGCTGGGAGGCCGCAAGCTCTGCCGTGGCTCGACTTCAGCCGCGAGCGCTCGCAGCTGGCGCAGGCGCTGGCGCAAGGCTGTGGCGAGCTCGGCGTGGACTTGGCGCTCCGCGTGGAGCCTGCGACGGCCGATTCCTTGCGCACGTGCATCACCTTGGGCATGAAAGTGCTTCATTTCGGCGGCCACGGCCACCGAGACTTCCTGTGCTTCGAGAACGGCCGCGGCGGCTCGCACATCATGACCAGAGACGCGCTGAGGCAGCTGTTCAGCGCCGGCGGCGATGCGGGAGTGGACATCGTGGTCGTGAACAGCTGCTACGGCCGCCGCGCCGCGCAGGTCTTCGCGGATGCTGGCGTGCCGCACGTGGTGAGCGCGGACTCGGATGGGCGCCTGCGAGACGCCGCGGCCGCGACGTTTTCGAGAGCGTTTTACTTGGCCTTGATCGCCGGCAAGACGGTCCGGCAAGCTTTTGACATCGGCAGAGCCGCGGTTGGCACCGCACCCGACGTGCCACATGCGCTGCGCCTGCGCGAGAGCGACCAGTTTGTGCTGCTGCCCGAGTGCGCAGCTGATGAGAATGATCTTCACAACGTTATCTTGTTCAGTCCCGAGGAGGGCGCGCAGAAGTGGCCGGGGTGCCTGAGGGACATCACGCCGCCGCTCCCGGGGAACAACCTGCCGACGTCCTCGGCGGTCATCGGGGGCCGCAACATCGAGCTCTATTATCTAATCGATCTGGTTCTGAAGCACCGACTGGTCACAGTAACCGGCCCCTTCGGCTCCGGGAAGTCAACCCTGGCCGTCGCGGCGGGGCACTACTGTGTCGAGCGACGGCACTTCAAGGGTGTGTTTTACATGAGCTTATGCGAGACCAGCATGGAGACCATCTGGCAAGACCTCGAAGCGGTCGTGAGCGAAGTGACGGGCATCGCCATCCCGGGCGGAGCTCATCCCCTCGTCCCGGTTCCGGCGAGCTCGGCTCCGGCCGTCCTTCCCCAGAACGGCAACGGGCTCGGTGACGAGGCGCCCCCGGCGCGGCGCATGACAAGCATCAGCGGAGGAAATGGGCTGGAAGGTGGAGTCTACGGGGGATACACTCGGTACGACGAGGAGACCTCGCAGCACAGCGTCTTCACCGTGTGCGGCGACGCGCCGTACCTGATCGTTCTGGACAACTGCGAGAGGGTCTTGGATGCCTGCCCGGAGAAGGCCACCGCCAATGGCTACACGCAGGATATCGTCGGGCGCTTCCAAGACTTCCTGAACACGCTTCTGCTGGGCGCCGGATCGGTCCGGGTCTTGCTGACCTCGTCCAGGACGGTGGGCCGGAACATCGCCGCAACGGAGTACGTCCTGGCGCTTCCGCAGATCCAGGAGAAGAACGCAGCTCACCTCTTCGTGCAGCGAAGTCACGCCATCCAGATGCTCCTGCAGTACACGTACTCCCGCGTGCAGGAGCAGGACAAGGCGATCGACATCATCGCGCGGCATCCCTTCATTCAGCGCCTGCGGGGGAATCCCTACGCGCTGTCCCTGGCGGCCACGGCTCTGCAGCGACTGGAAGAGACGGGCATCTTCGGAGCGACTCTCATGGCGACGCTCAAGCGAATCAATGCGAGGCCGTCGCGGGAGAAGATCCCGCACAGCTCTCCGCCGAGCCTGTCCGTCGCCGCGCCCGGCGTGGCCAATCCCATCGACTCCATGACGCTGAGCTCCGGGGCGGAGCGCACGAATGGTGCCGTCGGGAACGGTGCCAAGCAGATTCTCGACTTCCCGCCGCTGACTCCCATCTCGTCGCCGGTCATGGCGAGCAAATCGAAGCAGGAGTCGGCACGGCCGCAGGCGGAGGCGAGCAGCGCGGGCTACAAGCCGGTGCTTCGCATCGAGGATGTCGGCAACCTTGCCGATCTGCTCACGCACATCCTTGACGTGCTGCTGGCGCAGTTGGATTCGGCGAATGCAGCCGACTCGGAGGTGCAGGATCTTTTCGACGAGATCAAGTTCACGATCGAGACTGGCAGGGAGTGGACGCCGCCGAAGATGGTCAACATGAGCGACAGCAGCGTTGGCGTCTGCGTCAAGAACAAGAGCCCCAGGGCGCACGTCACGGACCTGATCCGCGAGCAGGTCCGGCAGAGCTACGACGCCTACCACCCGGAGGAAGTCGCGCTGGCAGCAGGGAAAGGGAGAACGTATCGTGCGCGTCGCCGGGGTCGCAAGAAGCGGTTGCAGGAGAAGAACGGAGAGAGCAAGGAAGCGCACGACCATTGCGATGCGCAGAGAGCATGCCTGCGAGGAAGCGGCGCGGATCTGGTCGCACACGAGAAGGACCTGGCGAGCGGCAAGCTGTCGAGGATCGGGTCGTCAAGCAGCCTGCACGGGCTGCTCCCGGTGGACTCCACCATCAGCGAGGACTTCGCCGCCGAGAGCGAGAGCGGGGCGCACCAGCTGATCCCGACCGAGAACGATGAGAAGGCTCTGCCCTCGTCGACGTCGATTGCCGCGCTGCCGGTATCGTCCACGTTGGACTGCTGCGCGGGCTCACGGCAGGCGACTCCCGCGACGGCGAATCGGAGCCTCGTTCTGAACCTGTGCTTCGGCGTGCCTCTCGCGACGTTCATCAGCTGCATCGGGCTTGGCCTCGGCATTGGCATCGGGGTCGGCTTCGGCCAAAGCATCGGAGGCCTGGTTGCGCAGTACGCACGCCGGGCGATCGAGAATCTCAAGGTGTCGAGCGCCATGACGTCGACGTCAACGGCGACGTCAACGGCGACGAAAACGTAATGCCTTGGACTGGGACGGGGATCCTGCGTCTTTTCCTTTTTTTTTTGGACGTTTCTTTCGCCTCTTTTGTTGGTTGCCCAATTTTTTTTGGGGGGGGGTGGTGGAGGGAGTGGGTTCGAGTCTGGAGACAAGTAGGAGCTCACGGCTCACGTGAGCTGGTTGGTGGTGAAACCGAGGATCATCAGGGATCATCAGGGACCTCTCCATGGAGAAGAGGTCGGAAGGGAAAGCAGCACCCTGGAAGCTGTCAAGCATGTCCGAGTCGACAGAAAGAAGAGATAAGACTGGTGTGAAGTGGTGAAGAGAAACATACGCACTGATTCTCTATTGGATCTCCCCACACTGTCACATCTTCCATGCTGATCAGCGCACCGTGGCCGCTGTGATGTCTTGTGCTTCTTCGCGAGCATGTCCTCCTGCGGCGGGTCACCATTGCAATCCAACGGGCTGGGAACGTCCTGGGAGTGGGGATGGGAACGAGTGGGGATGGGAACGGCTGAAGATGAGCCCTCAGGCCTCTGCTGCCAGCAAGTGCCGGTGCAGCGCGTGGAGGGCTGCAGCAGCAAAGCAGTCGCCAGGCCGCAGGGCCGCATCCGGGGCCGAACGAATCTGGATTTCGGCCGTCGGGTTGGATTTCGCCTCTGTCCGTAGTTCCGTTTGGAAGTTTTCCAGCCAATCCATCTCTACGACCGCAACTAGAGGATACAAAATAGATAAACCATAACTTTGTGTAACCGAAGGGGCAGGCATCGGTCGAAAGAGGGGCCTTTAGCTTTTGTGGACTGAGCGCCACTGCGTCGTGAGCCCGAAGTCGCTTCCGCGCGAGCATGATATGAGCGCATCGGAGTCTCTCAAGGTGAGGTCTGCGCGCGCACGTTGCTGTGCCCCCGCCCCATCGAGCGTCGGCGCCGACGCGCAGAGAGGCAAAACGAACGGACGAGGTCTCGGCCATTCGGTTCCGCTCCGGCCATTTCCGCTTTCTCCCACTCCCCTCCGCTGGCGAAAGAGCCCCTCTCGACGTCTCTCCCCTCTCTGAGACTGGAAGGCGTCGCGGTCCTGCGAAGTCCGACGCGCAGAAAACGCATTGCGCAGTTGTGGGTTTTGAGTTCGGAGAGGCTCTCGCATTTCAAACCGCAGCGTTCAACCAAATGAATCCGCAAATGTCTGACAGGTTTTTTTGTCTCTGTTCTCTCCTTTGTCTCCCCTCTCGCATGTGCTTGTGTCGATGCAGGGAAGCGGCGCAGTCGACGACCGCGAGACTCTGAGACGCAGGCGCAAGCGCACGCGCGAGCCAGGCATGCGCACCATGGTGATGAAGGTGTACAGCTGGGGCCGCGGCGAGGACGGGCAGCTGGGCTTGGGCGACACTGCGGACCAGGACCAGCCGTGCGTGATGGACGCCCTACGGGACCGCAACGTGCGGCAGATCGCGTGCGGCTCCGGCCACACCGTGGTGCTGCTGGAGGAGGGCGACGTGTACACGTGGGGCCGAGGCGACGACGGCCGGCTCGGCCACGGAGACAATGGCTGGAAGTACGTCCCGCGCCGCGTGGAGGAGCTGAGGCGCTTCCGCATCACGCAGATCACCTGCGGCAGCTACCACACCGCGGCGGTCACGGAGACGGGCCAGCTGTTCACGTGGGGCGGCGGCATGTACGGCAAGCTGGGCCACGGCAACGAGAACGGCTGCTCCAAGCCGGCGCTGGTGCAGCGCTTGCGAGACGTCAAGGTGGCGCAGGTGGCGTGCGGCAGCCGCCACACCGTGGCCCTGCTGGACAACGGCACGGTGTACACGTGGGGAGACCGTGAGAACGGCGTCTGCGGCCACGGGCCGGACGTGGCCGAGGGGCACCAGTACACGCCGCAGGTGGTCACCGACCTGCAGAAGTGCACGCAGATCAGCGCGTGCGGCTTCCACTCGGCCGCGCTCTGCGACGGACAGGTGTACACCTGGGGCGAGGGCAAGTTCGGCCGCCTCGGGCATGGCAACGAGCGGAACCAGGGCACGCCGCAGCGGGTGGAGTCCCTCGTCGGCCAGGAGATCATCCAGGTCAGCTGCGGTGGGTTCCACACGGCTGCGGTGACCGACCGTGGCCTCCTCTTCACCTGGGGTGGCGGCGAGCACGGCCAGCTCGGTCACGCGGACAAGACGAACCGCAACCGCCCGGCGTTGGTCATGCACCTCGCCGGGGAAGACTACCAGCAGCGACGCCGCGTCACCGTGCATCCCTACACGACCTCGGTCTATTCCGACCTCTGGGCCGAGGGCTCCCACGGCCTCAAGTCCCCCCACGAGGCGCGGCAGCCGCTGCTTCAGGGCGCGGCCGTGCTAGTGGACATCGACCGGCCCGCCGTTCGGCCCAAGTACGACGCCGGGGAGGTGACGAATCCCCACATCTCACAGGACTGGGGCTCGCCCCCTTCGGCGACGGCGTCAACGTCGGCCGAGATGCCGCCGACCGCGCAGGGCACCGCTTCCAGCGAGCTGGCGCCGGGCGCCAGTGCCGTGCACCCGGAGGCGGCCGCCGCGGCGGCGCAAGACCACGCCGCTGCGACGCGCTCGAACCTGAATCCGGCGGGCGCCGCGTCACACGAACCGATGCGCTCGGCGGCCGGCGACAATCCGACGCCCACCGCCGTCGAGCAGGCCATCTACTCGGCGCTCCCAAGTCCACCGGTGCATGCTTCGTCGGCTGCTCCGACGCCCGCAGCCTCCAGGGAAGCCTCCAAGGGCGACGCCAAGCCGTCGCAGGCCGGAGGGAAAGAGTCGTTCTCGACAGGAGTTGTTGTGACGCAGATCACCTGCGGATGGAGCCACTCGGTGGCATTGAGTAGCGACGGCGACGTGTACACCTGGGGCAACGGGGACCACGGCAAGCTGGGCCACGGCGGGACGCAGAAGCTCACCGTGCCCACGCGCATCGAGTCCCTCGCCAACGTGACGGTCTGCGGCATCGCGAGCTACAACGAGCACACGGCCACCCTGGCCTTCCCGTCGCCGGACGAGCCCCGGAGAGTCCCCATATCGCTGTCGTACTTGCGAGACATGCGGTCGCTCATGGAGAATGACGCGTTCGCGGACGTGGTCTTCGTGGTGGGAGGCAACTTCGGGGAGGAGCAGACCAAGCGCATCCCGGCGCATCGCGCGGTGCTGTGCACCCGCTCCGACCACTTCCGGGCCATGTTCAGCTCGGGCATGCGCGAAACGACCGAGACGGAGGTGCAGATTCCGTCCATCCGGCCCTCGGTCTTCAAGGCGATGTTGGAGTACATCTACACGGACGGGATCGCCATCACCACCGACTCCGCCATCGAGCTGTACGTCGGTGCGGACATGTACGGCCTGCATGAGCTGAAGCGCCGCTGCGAGGCCATTCTCGAGAGGCAGATTACGGTCGCGAACGCCGCCGAGCTGCTGCAGGTCAGTGACCAGCTCAACGCCAAGGACCTCCGGGACATCTGCATCACCTTCATCGTGAGCAATCCGCATTGCCGGAAGTCGGAGAGCTTCCGGGCGTTGGTCCGCCGCGGCGGAGAACTCATGGTGGAGATTATGGATCGGATGAACGACGTGAACACGACGATGTAGGATGGCTCGGCGTTGTTGTTGCATGCGCAAAAGATGATGATGATGATGATGAACAACAACAGCAACAACAGCAACAACAGCAAGAACTACTACTACTACTAGCCGCAGTTTGTACAGGCGCCCCAGGATGATAAGGTCTGAGTTTAGAGCTTCCAGCTTGCAAGGAAGAACGAGGCGAGGGTGACGAATGCTCTAGAGAGCCTTCCAGCTTCATGTTGTTTATCAAAAGAAATCCCCTCTTCTCGTCGACTTTGGATTCGATCTCACCTCTACGGTAGGTTGTCACGTTAGGGTACGGATCCGTGACGCACTGTCTAACATCAGTGTCGTTCAAACTCCAGCAGCTGCTGCCAAATCGCCGCTGTTCGAAATCGGGTACTAAAGCGTGCGCATCTCTTCATGCTACACGGCGGTTGCTACGTTTCTCATGCACAATGGTTCATCTATGTTGCGGGTCAATACACATGGTTTTTTTTCTAATCGCAAGCTATCGCTAAGCTGTTGGGCCGGCGCCCTACGGCCTCATGGTCAGGCACTTCTTGTAGGCCACCGTCTGCGCCACCTTGCAGGGCGGCAGCGTCGGCTTCAGGACGTCCACTCCCGTGATGCCATCGGCCTCGAAGATGACGACGAACTCCTTCTCCGGGTCATAACTATCGATGCGGCGCACGATCTCCTGCATGTCCGACCTCTCCGAGTCGAGCACCAGCGAGTGGCTCAGCCTGGCAATGGGCACGAACTGCTGGACGCCGCCCTCCGCCGCGGCCGACTTGGCGCGCGACTCCTTGGTGACGTACACGGCGCCTCTGCCCAGGCGGCAGTAGCCCTCCCAGGCCGCGCCACTGGTGCGGAAGCCGGCCTTGGCGATGAAGCCGTGGTACGCATGCTCCCAGTCGCCCTTGGTGCGAAACACGCCGAGGGCGTTCATGCGCGGCGCGGTTCTGATCTGCGAGAACGCGCTCGCATGCGCCACGAGCAGCGCTGCGACCATCAGACCAGGAATCCGGAGCGAATTCGACATCTCTTCGCTCGCGCTTGGGCGTCAAACTCGGCAGAATTCTGCTGATGTCCTTCACAGGCGCTCGGAAAAGCTCCGCGACGTTCGCGGGAATCGCTTCGGTCTTAGACGCCTCAAACGGCACAAACCCGAGCAGTGCGAGGCACCAAAGTCTTCTGCTTCCAAAGCCCTCGGCGCAGAGCTCGGCAAAGGGGGCGGCGCAGCGCCGGTCGGGCCAGTGGTCGTGGCCTCTCGAGGGGGACTGAAGGGTTGAGATCCGCTGCGGATTTCGCGCGGACTTCCGGGCTTTTTTGCCGGCAAAACTCGGCGCTGTGTTCGCGGCCGGGAAGCTCGACGAGGCGCTGAAGGAGGGCCGAAGTCTGCGGATCGTCGGCGCTGTCGCGCTCTGCGGGGACCGGTGCGGAGTTTAGAGAGTTCGACAAACTGCGCGTGTTGAATGATGTGGGAAAAACCAAGGAAAAGAAAGCAAAGGAAGCGGCCTTTTCTTCTATCGCCGCATGGCTTAGGAAAATAGGGAGCGAAGCTGACGAGACGCCAACGGCCGTTCGATCCGTAGATTGGCCGACGTTACCGACGCGCAGAAACGATTGGCATCCGCCCTGCGAGCTGTTGGTGGTGTTATTCTCCGCTGTGATACGGCGGCAGCAATGCGCGATCTGGCTGCGGCTCGCACCACTGGGAAGGCCTGGTCGGGGAGCAATGACGCGACGTCAGCCTTCAAGGGTTCCTGACTGGCCCAGATTCAACCTTCTAGAACTTCGAGGGCTATCCTGCTGTGCCTCGCGAAGATAAGGATGTTTCGCCTTTGAAGGTGATCTTGAACTGACGCCATGGTGCCTCGGTCCATTGGTCCGGCTGCCCGTCTGAATCGGAGCTCCGCGCTTCAAGGTCCAAAGGACGGCAGGTGCGAACGTCCAAGCTTCGGTTGACCAGCCGCCGGCAACTTCAGAACTTGGTCAAGAACTTGGCAGGCAGGCAGCAAATCGCTCAGGCCAGTCATGCATGCAGCCACATCATCATGGCGCGCTGGCCGGCTGATGATGGCGCGCCGCTCGCTTGCTTGCCTCTCGCAGCAACATGCGCGCAAGGAACAACGACCGCTCGGCTCGGCAGCCAAGTGG
>JAAMXY010001136.1:0-17827 GCA_019677205.1 Pinguiococcus pyrenoidosus
GCCTGCGATTCCGACCTTTGACAGACTAGAGAACCTTGAGGAGAAAGAGAGAGATCAGATGCTATCTCCACCACCGTCCCCACCGCGTTCGCCACCGCCTCCGTCATCTGGCCAGCAGAGCATCTCGATCACGGCGCCTGCGGTCTCGGAGCAGCTCGCCAACGTCTTCCAAGGCGAGCCCGTGGTGAGTGCACAGGAGGCACTGGACGCCATCAGCGCTCTGCACGATCGGCTCGAAGTCCACGTCGCGTCGCATCCCGAAGAAGACCGCAGCGAAGAAGCAGGGGGTCAGCGGGAACCCGATGATGCGGCACCTCTCGAAGCCATGGCGGATCCGGTTGATAGTGGCGATCTTGTCAGCACTGAGGAAAAAGTGGAGAATACCGCGGCTCAGGACAGGGACGGAAGCGCCGACCGTGATGAAGCGGCAGCGCTTGCGCAGCAAGCCACGCCCGGCCTCGGCGGCGACGAGACAGCTGAGACCCCTCCCACGGATCGTGGAGCATCGCATCCACTGCCAGATGCTCCGATAGCTCCCAAGGAGGAAGAGGCGGATCCGTCGACGCCCCGGCAAGCTTCCGGCACACCCGTTCGGGCCCTTGGGGCAAGAGAGCCTTCTGTGGGCCCAGCCAACCAATCCGTTAGACTTGTCGAGGCTCCGAGCAGCCTTCTCCGCAGCCTGGATCGAGTCGAGCTGGGCGAGGACGCAAAGGCAGAGCACGTGGAGCCGATCGGGCATGCGGTGGAGCCTCTGGCGAAGACGTCGGGGCGGAAGCCGGAAAGCGAAGAAGCGGAAACGTGGGGCATCCCCGTGGTGGCGCCGAGCCTCGCTGATCTTGAGCACGAGATCGCCAAGGTGTCGGGCCCACCGCCCATTATCGTCGAGGACGACAAGGGCCGGCGGACCCGGGCGGACACAAAGGGCGCCAAGCCTTCTTCTGCGAGGAAACGGGATCGCGTCAAGGCGCTGGAGCTCCAAATCAGCAATCTCCGAGCTGAGATGCACTCCCTTCATGAGCAGCGGACGTCCTGGGAGGCACGAACTCCAAAGTCCGCTTCTCGGCGGCCGCCAAGGACAGAGAAGCCACAGAGCCAAGCTTCAGATCCGCAAACCCTTGTGATGGCCGCGGAGAAGGCCGCGCTGGAGGTCGAGAAGGAGGCGCTGAAGAAAGCACGCGAAAGCTTCGAGCGCTACGAGGCCATTTCACGATCGGACATCGCCGCCTCAGCAAGGCGCAGAACTGGAGCTGGCTCCACCTCGCAGGAGTTCGAGCAGCTGGAGATGAAGCTCGGCGTGCAGGCCCGTGAGAATCAAGAGCTTCGCAGCGAAGTGCGCAAGCTCAAGGAGCAGATCGGCCGCCACTCGGACGCCGCGGCCGAGATCATTGACGTCGCGAAGGCCAAGCCTACAGAGAAGGAAGCGGACGAGCGCGATAAGGAACTGGATATGTTGCGCCAAGACCTCGAGCTGAACGCGAAGATCACGAGGGAGTACGAGCGAGACAACGCTCGCCTTCGCGCCGAGCTTCAGCAGAAGGTTGCGGAGGTGGACGAGGTCCAGCGGCAAGCGGCAGCAGAGAAGCAGAAGGACATTCCCGAGAAGATCCGCAGCGATAGCGTGGTCACCACCCTCACGAAGCGGGTGCAGACCCTCGAGGCCAACGAGGTGGAGCTAAAGTTTGAGATAACTCGCCTCGGCAAAGAGCTGGAGCGGGCCCAGGAAAGGGTGCAGAAGGCGCTGACTGCGGAAGCGACGGTGCAACAAGTGGAGGATCTGGGCCTGCAGCTTGAGGAGGCCAAGGTCAAGCACCGCGAAGAAGTCGAGTCCCTGCGAAAGAAGCTCGCCTGGTACGCCGAGAACCAGGAGCTCATTGACGCGAACAAGAACCGCGTCGAGCGGCTGGAAATCGAGAACACCGATCTGAAGCGGACCGTGAGGATGGAGCGCGAAGCGTCGGGCGGGCCAATGAATGCGAAGGCCACCAAGCGGATTCGTGACCTGGAGAGGCAGGTCACGGAGCTGGAGGAGAGCCTGCGGAAACGGCATCCAGACAGCATCAGCAACTTGATTCGCGCTGCGGGACCAAGCGAGAGCATGGCGGAGAAGGACTTTGCCATGCAGAAGAGGATCTCCGAGCTTGAGCAATCGCTGGAGAAGAAGGTAAGCGCCGTCGCCCAGCGGAGAAGCTGGCGCCCTCTTCGCTGCATCCCTCAAGCTCCTTTGTCTCCTTCTCGTCACTCGCTTTTCAGTCGGCGGATCACGAGATCGCGATGCGCGCTCTTCGGCAGCAGCACGAGAACATTGTTGCTGCGTATGCCACGCGTGTCCAAGAGCTCGAGCAGGACGGCCGGCGCTCGTCGAACTCGTGGTCACCTCGCATCCACACGACGGAGACCACCTCCGGCGACGAGAGCCGTCGGTCCCCAAAGGGCATGACGACTGCAGACGAGCTGCAGGAGGAGCTGGAGCGCGTCCGCCAGTACTATGCGGAGAAGATCAAGAGCTTGGAGAGGAAGCACGAGGGCCAGATCCGCAGCCTGAAGCGAGGAGATGTGCATTCGTCGCCACTGCCTCAGCCGAGCTCCCAAGCGCACGCCGATCGGGCGGCCAGGGCGGACCGGGCTCGCAGGCAAGCCGAAGCGGAGGTGGCGCGCCTCAGGGAAATGCTGGAGCAGGCGGAGCGAGGCCGGCGGCCTGCCAGTGCGATCAGCGCGCCCAGCGACGAGAGGAAGCTGCAAGCCTTGGAAGAAGAGACGATGCGGCTCGCCTCGCAGCTGGGCAGCGCGAATGCGCAGCTGCTGGCGCTGCAGCGGAACCCCCCGCCGAGTGGTCGGCCCCAAGCCGATGCGAGGGAGGTGACCGAGCTCCGCCAAGACAAGGCATCTCTGCAGCGACAGGTGGAGTCGCTGCTCGCCGCGGAGAAGTCCCTGAACGCGGAGCTTCGGCAGGTTCGGCTGAACCTGGAGAGTGAGGGCCGCTCCAACTTGGATCTGCAGCGGCAGCTACGCGAGCTCCGAGAGGTTGCGCACGCCAAGCCGATGCCCCCGCCTCCGCCGACCGTCTCGATGGTGGAGCACCTGACATTCGAGATGAAGCGCTTGGAGCGGCGCCTGCAGGATCGAGAGGAGGAAGTGAAGCGCGCCGTTGCCGAGGCGAGGCGGAGCTTTCGCTACGAGATGGCGCAGCAGGAAGCAGTGCACCGCGAGGAGCTGCGCGAGAAAGACCTCGTTGTCTGGAACTTCAAGAAGGAGCTCGACTACCTGTTGAGCGCGTTCCAGAGGCTGCAGGACAAAGAGTTGAGCAAGTCCCGTGAAGCGCGACGCCTGGACGGTCACGAGAAGGCGAAGCGGATGAAAGAGTATCAGCAGTCGCTTGACGCACGAAAAGGCAGGCAACAGCTGCGCTGGAGAGGGGCCGAGGAGGCGCCAAACGCCCTGGGCGCGCCAGCTTGAGATGCACAAGCTTCGCTGCGGGCGCGTCTTGGAAATGAGAGAGAAGGCCGGTTGGTCATACTTGCTGGGGGATCAGCCGGTACGCATTCCACCTGGACCGAGGAGATGCTCCAAGAGCACTTCAGCTCTGGCCAGAGGCACAGTGTTGGAGCGCGCTGCGGAAGCTGCAGGGCACCACTGGATGACACAGACGCTATGGATCACACAGTCGCACACTAGGTTCTATTGCTCCTGAGGGCTCTTGCCTCGGAGATTCTACTGCGAGCCATCGCGATCCATCCTTGCAAGGGGCAGAGAGAAGGGGTACTAACGACAAAATCGACCGCGGGGCGAGGCGACGGGCACGGCCTAGTTCAGCTCGTGCCGCTGGATCACGATCAGGAGGTAATCACGATCCGGAGCAATCATGATTTCCTAGCATGCCATGCAGTGCCCGATTACTTCACGCCTTGCGGAGCTTCTCCCTTGTGATCGATCGCACCTACCTCCTTGTTCGATCGGATCCTCAAGAAGGTCAATCCGTCCGTCTCATCCAGGGTGCGCACCACGCTACTAGCCTTGTACGTGAGCTGCCAAAGCGAAGAGACAGGAGGTCATCGGCAACACAAAGGAGAAGAAGAGGCTCCTCGTTGTAAAGGAGCATGAAGCAGAACTGCGTACAGCACCTGTGCGATGAGCCCCGCGTACGAGTCTGTGACTTCCGTGCTCAGAGTTGAGCGAATGGGAATTCCGTCGCTATTCACTATGAGAACGCCCTTGACCCCCCGATGACTCTGAATGCGCTTCAGCGTTTCTTCTACAGCAGCGGACATCTGTGGCACAAACAAAGAAGAAACGCAGGACAGAAGTACCGTGAGTGAACCAGCCATCTTCTCGCACACTTCCTTCCCCGCATTTGATCCACGCACGACATAACGTGACACGTCATGTCATCCCATGTCATGTCATCCCATCTTTCACATGAACGATGAAGCGCAAAGTTTCTCAAAGAGTGCACCACGCCTAAACTTGCCATCACGCCCGTTCCTCGTCTCTCCAGACTGTTCGGAAACACTCCGCAGACGCTTCGCGGACGTCAACTACAGGGTATGAGCACGGCTGAAAGCTCCTCCACGTGTGTTTTGCCTCTCGATCTTCATGCATTGCAACTCAAAAATGCGACAGAAGACCGAACTCTCTCTTCCGCTTCTCAAACGCGTCTGATGCGATTCCCAGCGTTCGCTACCCATCCATCACTTGCGCATCTGCCATAGACGCCAGAACGCGCGCGTAAACTACAAGTTGAGGCGCGGTCCGGTAACCCACTTCTCCGGGACCACTTCTTGAATCCTTTTCCAACTCCAAAGCCGCACCGCAAAAAAATCCACGCTTTGCCACCTCTCTTTATGGACCTTTTAAACCAGAAATCGCGTCGCTCGCCCGCAAGCTAAGTAGAGTGAAAGAGGAAGAGGTCCGAGACTCAGCAGAACGTGTGCAACTCTCAGCGTCCTGCGGCGTTCAAGGCGCGAAAGGGGTGTTAACGGTGAAGGTTTCAGTGTTTGGTCCCGCGGGCGTTGTACAATAAGTACAGAAAGGTATTAAATTATTTATCACGCAATGAACAGAGCGCACATATTTTGAATTTTTTAGGGAGGAAGGAAACCGCCGTGGAGTACCCCGGAACTACCAATTTCCGGTACTCCGTGAATGTGGGGGCGTCCCATAGAAGGCCGCAGCTTGGGATATCCGTTTCTTTCTCGACCAATGAACGGTTTGAGGCGTTTGGTTTTCCCGCCAGTTTGAGTTATGAGCTCCGAGTTCCAAGTTCCGAGTACCAAGTTCCAAATCATGAATTGCTCAAGTAGTTTTGAATTTGAATGGATGCTTCTGGTTCAAGTTCCAAACTTTCAAACTTCAAAATTCGAAAATTGGGAGTGCTGAGCACGAGCACAACAAGATCTCCGGATCTGATCGTCTGGAAACTGTACAAGGACGATTCTTTGCCAGTTTTCAAGACTTCCTTTCCCGCCCTGATGAACACGCAAATTACATTCCGACGCAATTCAACCAGCAAACAGTGACCCTACTTCCCCTTCTTCCCGCATACCACATGCAAAGTGACAGCAGCTTTCCGTGTTACTGTGCGGGTTTCGCCACGCAGGAAGCGTCGCTTCGAACCGTAACCTCCGCTGTAGAAGGCGCGACTAGCGACAGTCGGTCCAAATGCTGATGCCATCCACGAACGCACTTTAGAGAAGAGGAGTTTTGGCGCCATTTTCCCCGCGTTTCTCACCGCTGTCGCTGTCTACAGCTGCTGCTCGACCTCAGAAGACGCACGCACTGCCTGTGACGCTCTGCGAAGGCGCGCGAATCGCCACCGCGGCGCCGCTGTTTCTGTCCGCTGCTCAACGTCAGAAAGCGCCGCGCACCATGCAGACGCTGCTGCTTAGCGCGCTGCTGGCTGCGTTGCTGCAGTGGCCCTCGCAGGCGTTCCGGGCACCTCTGCCAGTGGCGCGGCGGTGCGTCGCTTCGCTTCGTGTCTGTCCGGCGGCGAAACCGCGCGGAACGCGACCCTGTCTCACCCCTTTCCCTTCGCGTTTTGCGGCGGAATCCCACAGGTCCAGTCGCTTGTTCATGTCCATCTCCGAGGATCCGCTGAACGTCAAGGGTCTGCAGGAGCTGCAGCAGAGCTTCAACTTCAGCGTAGAGGCGCTGCCGCCGCCCATGCCGTACCAGGAGCGCAAAGCGCTGTGGACGGACATCAGCAAGATGGAAAGCCGGCTCAGTCGCGCGGTGAACGCGGAGAAATTCGAGCTGGCGTCGCAACTGCGCGAGGAGCTGGACGAGATGCGCTCCAAGGACCGCTACAAAGTGCTGGAGGACTTCTTCGAGAAGGCGCTGGGCGTGCAGGAGATGGAGCAGGCCAAAGTCATCCAGAAGCTCATGATCGAAGTCGGGGCGCCGCCGGAGCTGCCCGTGAGCCGAAGACCTTGGGGCGGCGGTAGCAGGCGCTTGACGCGGGAGTCTCGCGACGCAGACGACGCCTCTCCCATGACCGGCACCGGCCCCGGCTACCTGGAAAACCCGCAAAGGCGGGAGCGGAAGCCCATCCGCAGCGGCAACCGCGGACGCTCCTCGTTGCCCGAGGAACTGCGGGCCGGCATTGAAGCCAAAGACACCTCAAGGGTGAGTCTGCAATTCTCAGCGCTCATGCGAATGCGGATGGTGGTCGCGCTGTGGATGTAGATGTAGATGTAGATGTCAAGAGCTGTCGTGCTCATCCAAGTGCTCCACGCCTAGGCAATGACCGACGATGTTCTTGTGGAAGTGCGCAGCTTCTACTCGCCGGAACAGAGCAAGCCCGCACAGAACGAGTTTATGTTTTTGTACCGAGTGCGGATCACGAACAAGGGCGATCGCACCGTGCGGCTGCTGCAGAGGAAGTGGGAAATCGAGAGCGCAAGCGGGGGGAAAGAGATCGCGCAGGGGCCCGGCGTCATCGGCACGCAGCCGTTTCTGGAGCCTGGCCAAAGTTTTGAATACACCAGCGCAGTGCCAATCCGTGGAAGGTACGTTCACGTCCTTGGCATGCATGCAGAATAGCAAGGCGAGGTGGCTGACCCGTCGGTTGTGGTCTCTTCGTCCAAACATAGGGTCGCGCGGAGATCCGGCGCTGCCGTCGTGGGCCGCATGAGTGGCGTTTACGTCATGCGCGTGGAGGAAGACGAGTCTGGGAAAGGCTCCAGCGATCCGTTTGAGGTCCGCATTGCTCCGTTCTACCTCTTGCTTAAGGACAACGAGGAGAACTAGTCAACCGAGTGAGACATAGGCTGGAGATTCGCTGGAGTACCATTTTTCGAACCGGCGTTTTATTGCTCGTCTTGTCACATGCCGTCCACTCCAATTTTCAACGCTTGGAACGCCACGTCCCGGGACGCCAGCGACACATCCCACCGCACCAAGGAAGCACACTTGTCTCATCTCGTCTTCGAAAACGTACACGCGCGCCACTCACGCCAAGGAGCCTCTCAGGAGACCGCCTATTCGCTCGAGGCTCTCGCGTGTCTCTCGCATCTCTGGACCGTCCGGCAGTCTCGTGACCACGTGCTGCAGCACATTGAGAGCCTCGCGGATGCGCGAGTCCCGCTCGCTGCCGCTGTCGTGCGCGGTCTGCTCTCCGGAGCCATGATCCAAAGCTAGCTGGTCCCGCAAGCCCACGACATCCGCCCGCTCCTCGCGGAGTCTCTGCTCGAGCGCCTCCTTCTCCTGCAGGATGAGCGAGAGCTTCCGCTGCAGCGTGTTCGTGAGGAACTCCTCCTAGTGAGCCACGGCAGCGCATCAGAGAGACCTGCGACCCAGACATCGCAGAGATTCGCAGAGTCGCACCTCTTGTTCAACACTTAAGATGAGATCTTCCTTCTCTTTCTTCAGCTCGTTCACGCGCTTCAGCACGCGATTCACCAAGCACTCCTCCTCCGCCTCCGCCTCCTGGCTCGCTCTGATGGACTGGGCACAGGGTTCAAGGCCAAAGTGAGACTTTCAGAGGCTGAGGTCCGCCGCATGAAAGGCGCACGCCAACCTGCTTCTTCAGCTTCACAATCTCCTCCTCCAGTCGCGCCACCTTGAGCCTCAAGAAGCTCACTTCCGCCTCCGGCCCCTCGATGCCCGTCGGAGGCGCTCTTTCCGAGCCGCTGAAGCTCGAGACGCGCGAGCGCTCTCCGCTGGGGCTGTCGCTCGGAGTGTCCATTTGCGGACTGCTTGTCGGATCCACGCAGGTGCCGCCGTATCTGCCCCGTGTATAGGAAGAGAAGTGCTCGCGCTCGTGAACAAGCGCTGCTCGGAGCGGCGCGGAAGCAAATTTGCTCTGCGCAGAGCCGGTCCAAACGCGCTCGGAGGGCCGCCGGTGCAGACCGCAGGGGAGAGAATTTGCGGATCAGATCTGCTTGCGGCGGCGCGCTCCATACTGATCTTCACGCTCCTTCAGTCACAAACCGGGGGCGTCTCAGCTGATTGGAAACCTGGAACTTGGAATTTGGAAAAGGTGGGGAGAGGACGAGTACGGAATGGAGGGAGTACTGGACGTTCGAGAAAAGGGATCCAATCGGAGGGGCTGGGAACAAAGCTCGGGAGCTGTTTTCCCACAACACAAGCAAATAGGGAACCCAAAGGCCATCGATCGGACCAGTCTCGAAACAGCATTCTTCCCGCTTATTTGGTCATGATACGGGCCATCCTTTCCTTCAATCCAAAACGTACATCATAATCTTATAAAGTTTCAAAAATAAAAACGCGTCGGGAATCCCAGGCGCGCCTCCCCCTCTCGAGAGGACTGCGGGCGCTCAGAAGTTGCGCGCCCATCCGCAGCAACTTTTTCAGCGTTTTCGCTCGCTTAGTTTCCAGAAGCTTCGCATCATGTCTGGCCGCGGAAAAGGAGGCAAGGGACTCGGAAAGGGCGGCGCCAAGCGCCACCGCAAGGTCCTGCGCGACAACATCCAGGGCATCACCAAGCCCGCCATCCGCCGCCTCGCCCGTCGTGGTGGTGTCAAGCGCATCTCCGGCCTCATCTACGAGGAGACCCGTGGGGTACTCAAGGTCTTCCTCGAGAACGTGATCCGTGACGCCGTCACCTACACCGAGCACGCCCGCCGCAAGACGGTCACCGCCATGGACGTCGTGTACGCGCTCAAGCGCCAGGGCCGCACCCTCTACGGCTTCGGTGGTTAGAGCTGCCGCGCGTCTCCATGCGTCGACGTCAAGCACCTGCGCAACGCAGAAGCTATGCGCTTCGATTCCTTCCCCAAAAAAACCATACTGGCATTTGAAAATGCCACGCAACTCTGCGTCTATGCCGAACCGAAGTGGCCCTGTCCTGAGTTCTCTGTTTTCCGTGTCTTCCTCTTGTCATTTCTACATTGTGCCCTTCTCTGTGGTGTGAACGTGAATGCTTTGCATAGATCCTGCTGGTACATTGAGCTTGTAGAAACAACTGTGTGGATGTAGGGAGAGAGGAGTCTTGTCGTTGGAGCAACTCGAAACGGCATCGGGAGCTGGTCGAGACGAGTAAAAGCACCATCAAACACCATCGACGGATAAGAAGAGGAAGAGGCAGGTCCGCAGAATGTATTGCAGCGTATGGTGGTCCCTCCCATGTGATGCGTGCAGTAGGGTTAGCCACCTTAAGCTACGGAACTCACGGTTCGGGAGCCCTTCGTCGCCAGAACCAGAACTGGGGGATCCGCGTCCAGGGCGAATCTTCCACTGCTGCGGTCGTCAAAACGATCTGCAGACGGGCATCGCTCTGCAGATTCTCTACGAAAGAGACGACGTTTTCAGACCACATCATGCCAACCACTGGAACGGCTCGCGACGCACCTTCGAAGACGCGGATCATGGTGTGGTACTTCCACCGCGTTATGTCGTCCCACCACAAAGGCAGTGCCTTTCAAACCAACCAGACAATAGGCCAAAAAAGCAGCAAAGCAGCAAAGCAGCAAAGCATCAAACACCGCCGAAGGTTTTACCGCCCGTGTCACAAACCTGTCTCAGAAGCAAGGGTTGCTCAGATCTAAGACGCCTCACCTTTCGATCGCGGAGTGTCGCGCATCTCTGCGCGAAGGCCGAGTCCGCTGCATGGATGCAGCGCACCATCGCCAGCGCCACCCGTCGCTGATCCTCCTCGTGCTCAAAGTACTGCCCATAGTGGCGCAGAATGCGCCGACTCACCACCTTGGGCGCGATGCGAGAGCGCAGCGCCAGCATCACCGTGCTTGGCAGCTTCTTGCAGCCACTGCCCTCGGCTCCCGTGTTGCGCTCTTTTTCTGTCACCACGCGCTTCGGCTTCTCTCGGGCGGCGCGCAGCGCCGCGTGGCCGCACTTGCAGTAGGCCTGGTCGTGCAAGGCGCAAAAGGAGTCCACGGCGTCGATGGGCTGCAAGTGCGTGGGCACCGAGCAGTCCGCATGGAGCCCCGGACCGGGCCCGCAGAACGTGCCGTAGTTGGTGAAGGTGTTGGGGTACTTCCCTGGCGGCTTGTCGCTGAGATCGCGAGGCTGAGGTCGCAGCACGCGCTGCCAAAAGGACGGCTTGGACGCCGGCTCGGAGCAGACGGCGACGTCGACGCCCAGCAAGAGACAGAGCAGGAGGCCACAGCGCATGACTTCTGCAAAACTTTCGCGATGAACGCAAACCCCAGGGCGTCAAGGCCTGCTCAGTTGCATTTTGGTGGCAAGTGGGGAGATACACGAAGAGAACGAGAGAGAGGCGTCCGCTGCAACCCTTTATTTGGCTGAAATACAGCGTAGTAAGCCAAGTACGTGGCAGAAGAATCCGAGCGGATCTTGTGAATGATTCGGTCTTAACCCCTCTCAACGCCGCCTCAATCCTCCTTCCAATCTCCCCCCCCCCCTCACACACACACTGTGTCTCTCCCTCCAACACTTCGCTGCCACAATACACGGAGTCCACTCCGCGCAGCGCGCCAACCAGGGCAGCCGCCTCTTCAAGTCCTTGTGTGCGTAGCACCAGCTCCTACTTCATCATAGCCAAGCCGCCAAGAGCCCTGTGAGAACCTCGTAGGTTGCCACCGCGATTGTCAACCTCGGCGCAATGAGCAGAACCCGAGCGCCGACCCCATCAAAGAGCGCGAAGACGCCCTCGCGTCTCGCGATTTTCACTGCACAGTCCACCGGGCCCTCGTAGTCGAAGACGCCCGGGTTGGACCTCGCCACCTGCAAGCGCGTCTTCACCAAGTCCATCGGGTTGGTCACCGCGCCAGCGACCACCCCGGCGCTGATCCCTTCCCAGGTCTTCGGATACAGATCGTGGTCCTTCGCGAACTTCTTGAACGACTCGTACAACATGAAGTACAGCCCGTTGAAAGGCGCCCACGTCGCTTGATGGATCCAGTACGCGCGGTACAGGCCAGAAACGCCCTCGCTTCGCAGGATGCGACGGAACGCCGCCACGCTGCCGCCGTAGTGCTCCTTCACCGCCATCTGCCCCTCCACCTGAAGTCGCTCCTTGATCACATCCATGGGCACCCACGCGATCGAGCCCACCAACTGCGCGACGAAGCCCGCGCCGAACGTCCCCCAAGCAGAATTCCGCGCTTTCTGGCCGCCCATCCACTCCAAAGCGTCTCTGGATCCCTCATATCCCACAAAGAAGAGCGCTTGCGCAGGCGCAGCGGCCACAACCACCGCTCCGACGCCTTTGTACAGCGCGCCCACGCCCTCCGCGCGCAGGATCTGCGCCAGCGCGCCGATGGGATTGCTGTACACGCTCATGCCGCTGGCGCCCAAGTGTCTCGCGGCGCCCTGGACTTGTAAGCGAGTCTTGATAGTGCTGCGAGCGACGCAGAAGCGATATGAGAGGTGTAGAACGCGCGCGATCCCCGATGTTTACGCGGGAAACTTTGGGTTTCGTGTCGCGACACTCACGAGATTGGGTGGGTCACCAGGTCGGCCACCACGCCGGACACCGCTCCAGCGAGGACACACAAGGCCATTCTCCCACTTTTGGCGGTACACGTCGCGCGCGTTTACATGTCAAACTGCGGAGGCGCTTTTTAAACGCCTTCTGGCGCCGCTGAAGAAAGATACTAGCGGGCGTACGTCGGCAAAGCCGCAAATCTCCCAAAATCCTCTCCAGAGTTCGAAAGAATTTGAGGCGTTTCGATGGTGTACCAGAGGTTTTGGCTCCGGTGTCGGCTGTTCTCAAGCCGCAGAAGAGCAGCGGAGCGCTTGCTGAGCTCCAAGAAGGGTTTTGGGGGAGATGTGTCCGACTTTTATGCCACTGTGCGTCGAGTCTCCGCTGAGTCTTCCGGATTGGGGGGATTTTCACTCGCGTTTCGCTGTGCTTTTTGTTGCAGTCGTTTGAGAGACATCGCCCAGTGTGGGCGCATATCGTAAGCACTGTTGGAGAACGTCTTTCGAACGGCGAAACACAGGTGAAGTGACCGGAAAGCCGATCTGAACATGAACACATACGTTGAGGATCTGCCGCTGGCGCTGAGGGAAGCGAATCGCGTGCTGAAGCCTGGCGGGCGCCTGATCACCACACTTTGGAATCGCGTGTGGACGCACACAATCAGCGTGGAGCTTCTGGCGCAGCTCGCGCCCAGCAGATCGCTAGACCTTGACCCGACGTGCCTGAAGGAGCCGGGCTTGATGGAGAGGCATCTCGAGGACGCCGGCTTCACGGTCGAGAAGCGAGAGATCGGCAGCTATCCATTCCGAACCCCAGCCGGCGGTGACGCGCTCAAAGCCTGGACGATTCCCATCATGAGGGGTCTCCAGGAGATGGCCGCAGCGGATCCGGCCGTCATGGACAAGGCCAAACAGATCTTCGAGGGGATCGTCGAGAGGGAGGGCTTCATCGTTGATGATGGGATCGTGTCAGACCGAGGGAATGCATACTCGCCGGTGGTTGCGACGAAAGCAAGATAGCGTGGCGCTTTTGGCACGAGGCCGTCCGGGTTGGAGCTTCGGAAACGTCAACATAAAAAGTGCCTACTTCCCTCGCTTTCTTGCACTGCTGTCTGTCTCGACACCGTCGCCGCTTTCGTTGCCGAGGTCGTAAAACTCATCAAATTCGCTGACGTCGAGATCATACTCGTCCGTGTCGTTTCCCAGCATCTCCTCCTTGTTCGCACCACCTTCATCCTCCGAGTAAAGCGCACTCGATTCCTCATCTTCGTCGAAGAAGCTGTCGTCTCCCCAGACATTATCCTTCGCGTCTTCGCTCAACTTCTCGTCCTCCGACTCCCCCGACAAGAACACGGTGCTGTCGCCGCCAAAATACTCGTTGCTTTCCCCTTGCTCGATTCCGCCGAGTAGCCCAGCACTCGCCAATGTCGCCGACTTGGAAGCCGTCTGCTTGCTTGCCTTTTTCGCCTCTTTCTTCTGCTCTTTCGCCTCCCTGGTCTTGCCGGTAGACTCGTGTTTGCCACCGGACGCCTTGGAGCCCCAGGACCGCAGCATGCCCTTGATCCCGGGCTCCGCCTCTCTCGCTTCCTCTTTCTTCGTCGACGTGGCCTTTTCCACGCGAGAGCTCTTCACCTCCGCCTTGACCTCCGATTTCTCTGCCTCCGGCTTCTTGGCTTCCTCCTCGATGGGTTTGGGTGCTTCGACAACACCGCCTTGTCCTTCTCCTCCTCCTTTTGCTCCTCCGAGCTCAGGATTGGTAGCGTTTACGCTTTTGCTCGCTTGAAGCTCCCCCTCCCCCTCCGCCTGCCCCTGCCCCTGCCCTTCCCCTTCGGCCAGCGCCACCGCCGCCGCCGCCGCCACCGCCACCGCTGCCGCCTCCTCAGCCTCGGCTTGCTTGGCTGCCTCGGCCTTTCGTGATTTAACTACAACCTCCTCGCAATCCTCCTTCCACGCATCCCACGCCCTGGACACCGCCACCTCGGCGGCCACCATGTCTTCCAGTCTCCTCTCTTCGTCTGAAGAGCCCAGCGCTACCCCCGCTGCAGCTCCCTGATGTCTTCTTGCGTCCGCGTCTTCGCCGCCCCGGTGTACTTTGCTCCGCATCGTGGAAGGTTCCGGAATCGTCTGCGTTGCTTTGGCGGGAGTCTTGGACTCTCCAGCAGCTTTTGACCCCTTCTTACGCCCCGCTGATGCTTCTGCAATCTTCTTCTCGTCCTTTCTCTTGGGCTTGACTTCTTCTTGCTTCTTCCCTTCCTCCTTCCTGGCCTCCTGCTTCTTGACTTCCAGCTTCGTGTCTGGCTTCTTTGGAGAAGCGGAAGCGTTGGTCGCCCTCTCATGCACTCTCCCGTTCGCCATCTTCTTCCCTTCTTCCTTCGGCTTCTTGACCGAAGCTGCGGCCCTCTTGACTTCTTTCTTCACCGCCTTAGCCTGGCCAGCCGTGTCTGTGGCCTTCAAGTCTGGCTTAGCGCGGGTTTCAGGTGTCAAGCCCAAGTCCTTCACGATCCTTCTAGAGCTCGGCTGGACTCACCTTGTCCGCATCTTTGACACCTGCGGCGGCTTTCTGGGCCTCCGCGCCGCCGTTTTTCTCATGCTTCTTCGCCGCCGCAGTCGGCTTTGAAACTGGGTCCTTCACCGCCCTTGCGGCTGCTTTGGCCCCGTCGTCTTCCGGCGCTTTCGACGCCTTCTTGGCCACGTTGCCTCCGTTCTTGGCGGCCCTGGCCTCCTCCTTCTTCTTCCGCGCCAGCTGGATGACGCGGTTCTTGAGGTCGGCTTCCTGCTTGGCCTTGTTGGCCTTGACGATCCAGGCGTTCAGCGTAGAAAGCCCGATCGCGAGCTTGGCGCGGTTGCGGTGGCCCAGCACCAGCTTGTCGTCCTTCTGCTCGAAGCCCATGGTCACGAGCACGCTGGGGAGGCCCGGAAAGGACGCCACCGTGGCTTTGAAGGCCGCCGCGGAGGTCGGGATGGTGCCGAACTTCTTGGCGTCGGTCAGTGCGTTCGACACGTACTTGGTGGCCGTTCGCACCGCCTTGACCGCGTCCTCGGCGCCAGCTGCCGGAGCGATCGGCAGCTTCTCCAGCTGCGGCTTGAAGGCCGCCTCCATCTGCGTCTTCACGCCGTCCTCCAGGTTGGCATTGCCGGCGATCAAGGCGAGGGAGCGGGTCATCTGCAGCCGCTCGGCGGCGGAGAGCTTGCGCTCCTCGGTGGGGTTGGGCTCTGCGTTGGGCTTGCTCATCGCGCTGTCGATGAGGAACTTCTGCAAAGCGGCCTGGCCCGGCACGCCCACCATGTTGTCCACCAGCTCTCCGTCAGTGAAGCGAAACACGGACGGCAGGGCGGACACGCCGAAGGCGCGGCTGAGCTGCGGGAACTTGTCGCTGTTGATCTTCACCACGCGCATGTAGCCGCCCAGCTTCATGGCCGCCTCCTCCAGCACGGGCGTGAGCTGCTTGCACGGGCCGCACCAGTCGGCGTACACGTCCACCAGCACGGAGCCCGGGCCGGTGTAGTCGAAGATCAGCGGCTGCAGCTGGGCCACGCTCGTGAGCTCGAACACCACGTCTTCTCTCTTGACCGTCGGCGTCTGCGGCGGCTGGGGCAGAGAGGGAGAGATGAGGCAAGAGAATGATACTTGAACAGGGGAACATCAGCGTAGATGGGGGGCGAGGGGAACGGGGAGAGGTAGAGGTAGGGAAGACGGGGAAAGGGAGGGAAAAACGGGGAGAGGGAGGAAAACGGGGAAAGGGAGGAAAACGCACCTTCTCCGCCGGGGTTTCGGCGAGTTTCTTCGCCTTCTTGGCTTTCTTGGCCTTGGGCTTTTTGGCCTTGGGCGCCTTGGGCTTCTCCTTGGGCAGCACCGGCTGCGCACGCAGCGTGGGCCGCATCTGCGCTACACTGTTGGGCATCTCGCCCTGCTGCGGCAGCGGCTCTCCCCTCGCTCGCTTCTGGTCCAGCACGTATTGGTGGTACAGGGCCTGCCTGGCCACGTCGGCGTCCCAGCCATTGGTGCACATGCTCTCCACGCCCTTCTCGAACTCGCTCTGGATGGTGGCCTCCTCCGCCTCCAGCACGATCAGCGCCGCCGTGGCGTTGCCATCGCATTGCTCCACCGCCGCCGCGGCCGCACCGGCGTCCCAGCCCGCCGCCAGCACCTGCTCCAGCGCCAGCTGGGTGGCGTTGCCCACGCCTTGGCTAGTGTTGCCAGGAGGGTCTGCGAGGGCCGCAGGAGACAGGCGGAGTTGGGCGTCCGGACGGCACACATGTTCTGCTGACGTACGCACCTGGCACGGGGCACACGCCGTCGCGGCACTCGGGCGCCGAGTCGCCCCCGCGCATGCGCTGGAGCCGCAGGGCCCTCCAGGCATGCAGGCACGGCAGCAGGGCCACGAGCAGCAACAGCGAGCGCATGGTTGCGAGTCCTTAAGCGGCGCTTAAGCCCTGGAGAGCGGCGGCGTGACGGACGGACAAGGGTGTTGAAGAAGGCCGGAATGTTCCGCGTGAAAACTTCAACGTTGCGGCGTTGCCTCGCGGCGTCGACGCCCCTCGGTCAAGAGCTGCTGGGGTGGCGTGGGAGTGCCTGGGGCGACGTTGTGGCCTTGGAAGGTCAAGTGCTCAAGCCGTGGCGGGGGTGGCCCTCGGGATCGACACGTGGATCTTTGGCGGCGAATCCGCGGCCGCGAAGCACGGGTCGAAGGAAGCCAGCTCTTTGGGGGGCAGGAGGTGCACACCATGATGTAACTGAGGCATCTCGAGGCATGGAGACTTGAGAGGTGTGTGAGAGGTGTGTGAGAGGTGTGTGAGAGGTGTGTAGGAGAGGAGAGAAGGAGAGAAGGTGGCCCATTACCCGCGTCCAGGTGTCTTCTTTTGCTACGCGGTCTTCTTTGCTACAAATGCAATGTACCTATTCACGTCGGCGCCGGTGACGACGGAGTCGTCTGCCAACTTGTAGCCGTCGCGCTCGATGATGGAGAGGAAGGTCTTGTACGCCACATCCTGCGCCTCCGGCCGCTCCGCTGCAATGCCGTCCAGCGTGGTCTTCACGGGCAGCGTGAAGCCAATGAAGCCGCTCTTGAGGTCCGGCTGGGCGAATGGAAAGCCACCTTCGGTGCGCTTCATGGTGTCGAAGCCGGCGGAGGACAGCTTGCTTTCCATCAAGCCCTCCTCGCTGAGACTGGCCGGGTTGAAGTCGATCTCCGCCGCGGGATCGACGGCCGCCAGCACCTCCGACGCGATGTCAAAATGGCCGATTCTCTTCCACACGACCGAGATCATGTGCCCATTGGGCTTGAGGACCCGATGCGCTTCCTTCAAGGCCTTGTCAAGGTCCTAGGGGAGAGAGAAAGGAAGAGAGACAGAGACACCCCGATGTGAGATGCTTCCATCAAGGAAGGTTGACGCGACGCCGCCAAGCAACCTACCGGAATGAACATGTGCCCAAAGCAGACCGTCATGAGGTCGAACTCTGCATCGCCAAAAGCGGACAGATCCTCTGCAGACATGACGCGGCACTCCACATTCGCCAGCTGCGCCGTCCTTTGTTGGATGGGTTGGGTTTGGCAGCGATGAGACGCCGTGAACTCGACTCAAAACCCTCTTCCTCATCGCATTTTGTCACCTCTGCGCCGCTTTCTCGATCATGGCCTCCTCCAGATCAGTCGCGATGACCTTTGCATTGGGCAAAGCGGCGCCCAAAGTGGCCGCAGGCTCTCCCGGACCAGTCGCAATGTCCAGAATCTGGAAAGATCGCGAGATCCCCGTTGAGTTTCTGCGCTCTCAGGCGGCAAATTCGCTTCAATGTTGCTCTGCACCTTTCCTTCCTCTGTCGGCATCAGCTCCTTGGCCGTCGCCAGAATTTCCAGCCAAATGGGTTTGTTGTCCTCGAATAACTGCAGAGAAAATGCCGTCAGCGCCGAGAGAACCGCAGCGACACTGGGGATTTGGCCGCTACCGACGCGTAGATCTCCGAGACATCGCC
>JAAMXY010001139.1:0-14760 GCA_019677205.1 Pinguiococcus pyrenoidosus
CGACATCGCGCATCTCCGAAACTTCCTTCGTGCTGTGCTCGGGCTCGGGCGCCACCTTCGCTTCCTCCCAACCGATATCGGCCGGTGCTGCCTTCCCTACTTCTGCTTGACCTGGTCTGCCCGGGCTGGAAGAGTCCCGCTCGGGCTCGGACTTCTCGGATGGCGGTCTGCCTTCGTCGACGTCGACCTTCTGCGGCACCTTCACTCCTCCCTTCTCTGCTCTGGGCGCTTCCGGTGCCGTGGTGAGCGACCCGAGCGAAATGAACTCGAAGACGCTCAAGACGCCCTTGCTGCTGGCGCTGACTTCCGACGTCGTCCGCTTCCGGTGCGGGTGCGACAGCTGCGAAGCATGGCAGAAGGCGACCGCGCGCTTGTTGTTCGCCAGGTGCCACTTCTCGACCTCCACCTTGTATATCTGCTCCCGCGGGCGGTAGCTGCAGACCGTGGCCATGAGGCCCTTGTTCTTCTTGTCCTGCGGGTTTTTGAAGCCCTCAATCCGCACCTGCGAGCCGATCGGGAACTCCTGGTCCGCCTGCTTGCTCACTCTCGGGAAGGTCTGTGCGATCGGCGGCGTGAGCGGTTGGTCCTTCAGGGTTGTGGCCGAGCCGGCGGAGCCTCGTGTGAACTCTCCGCGCTTGAAGATCTGCGAGAGCTGCAGGAACGCGTACACCCCTCGCGCCCACTGATCGAGCTCGACCTTGTAGATGCCGTCGGCGCTGCGGAAGCCCACGATGTGCCCGTTCCCGAGGGTTGTCGTCACCGCGGTGCCCGGGACGAACTCGCAGTCGGCCTTCAGGAGCGCCACCTCCCGCAGCCCCTTCTCTCGGAGGATGGCGTTCGCCCTCGTCAAGCTCCTATTGAGCAGGAGGCGCTGGCCCTCCTTCAGGTAGACACTCGCAAACTTGGGTTTCAACGTGCCAAAGTCCTCAATGCTCGCAACGCAGACGCGGCGCAGGCCCTTGAGGTGAATGAGCGGCGATCGCTCCGCATACTGCAGGCCCAAGATGCCGGCCACCTTGTCCCGCTTCAGAGCCGCGTGGATCGCCGCGTCGATGTACGTGTCGAAGAAGACGATGCCCAGGCGCTTCCACTTCGCGGTGGTCTCGCTGCCCTCGAAGCCGAAGGTCGCCTCCGTGGGGATCACGCGATGGATATACACACACTCGACCGACGTGCTCCACTTTTCGAGCATCATCTCGCCCGCTCGGACGTCTCCCTGGCCGTTGTCGCCAACGAAGACGTGGCGAAACTCGGGATACAGGGCGCGGTACTCCTCAAAATTCTCAAACTTCTTGTTGGCGAGGGGCTGCATGTCGTTGTTGAACATGAACTGCGCCCCGGTCGCCAGGCTACCGCACAGCACGTGCGCTGCGCTGTACAGACCCTTCTCCTTCTGCATCCTTTCGATGCGCTCGTAGAGCTTCCGTTCCGCCAGATCTTTGTAGACGTGCGGCCTCGCCGACAGGAACCCCAGGTTCCCCTCCCAGGTGGGATTCCAGTCCTCCGGGCCGGCGAACCCGAGGTCGAGCTGCTTGAAAAACTCGAGCACGCCCGGGTAGCATTCGTGGCGCGGCAGCCGCTCATCGACGCCGGCGGGGTACTTGCCACTGCTGCTCATGAGCGTGTCGTCCACGTCGCTGAGGATCTTCCGCCACGGCCGCTGCGTCCGCGTGAAGCCGCCCTTGATGAGGCGCTCGTGCACTGCCTGCACCGCCTGCCTCTCGAAGTACTGGAGGATGCTCTCGCGGATGTTCGCGTCGCGGATGTCCGTGTAGATGAGCCGGTGCAGCGTGGAGTAGCTTCCACTGTTGTCCATGCGCGTCTTGAGGCGGCTCAGGTTCGCGACGCTCGTGTGCTCAAAAATGTGCTGCACCCATCGCTCGGAGTCCGCGTGGGCCGTCAGGCGCATCGCCTGCAGCGCGTGCAGGATGATGCACCGCGACTTCAGCGTGAGGTCGGACAGCCGCTGCTTCACGAGAAGCTCGATCAGCTCCGTCCTGGAGTTGGGGCTCGACAGGGCGGGGAGCGTCGTGAGCTGGTCTCCGCCGCTGGCTGCGCCGCCGGCGGAGCCGTGGTCCTTGACCTTGTAGAACAGGCGGCCGACCTCGGCGTGGGCCACGAGGTGGTTGAGCTGGCCGGAGTTGGCGTTCTTGAAGGCGTCAATGATGGCCCTCTCCTCCTTCCAGATCACGGTGGGCCGCAGGTAGTTGTTGATGGTGCTGGGCACCGGTCCGTCGATGACCTCCAGCGCGTCCTTGATCTGCTGCATGTACGCCATGAGCACCATGCGGTCGCCGTCGCTGACGAGAGAGCCGCTGGAGGCCGGGTTGCGCCGCGGCCCCTGCAACGTCCGCCTGTGCATCTGCCGGCCCTTGAGGAACACGCCGATGGCCACGAGGGACACCAGTCCGCAGCCCAGCGGCGGGTAGTGGTAGCCGATGGGCATGAACGAGTCCGGCGAGAAGAGCAAGGCGGCCACCACGGCGCTGCACAGCCCCGCATACGCGCGCAGCTCGTACTCCTGCGCATTGTGCACCACGCCTCGCTCGTCCAGCAGCAGGGACGCCGGGAAGAGCGACGCCGCGAGGCTCAAACTCACGATCGGGGCGTTCACGACGGCGGCCAGCAGCAGCAGACTGGACAGAATGAGGACAATGAGCAGCAGAAGCCGCAGCAAGATGTGTGTCTGCAACATTCGTCTCTGTCCACACAGCGCTTCCCACTGCGGCGAAGGATCCGGCGCTCGGGCGCCGCAGCGCTTGAAAACCTGGCGCGAGTCCGAGACTCGCAAAGGCGCTCACGTCGAAGCTCGCGGACAGACACGAAGGCACTGGAGTGCTGGCCAATCGACGCACGCCGTTCATTGGCCTGCGTGGATCCGCCGGGCGCGGGGTGGCATCGTATGGCGGGAGGAAGCTGCTGATGACCTGCCATTTGCCGCGAATGTCGGCGGGACATTCAAACAGCCAGCCAATGAGCTGCGGCGCACAACGCACGAGGGCAACATCGGTATTCGCCCCCAGATCCGTTTTTGTGGCCTGTTCGTCGTTCCTGGCTGCTGGCTGCACGTTGCATGTGCGTTGCAGGTTTGAAATGCTGCTGCAGGTCGCGCACTTCGCAGGGCTGCTTGCGAGAAGATGCGAAGACCAAAGCTGACTTGCTTCACGAAGGCTGCCGCGTGCGCAGCGTGCTAGCGTTCAAGGTGCGTTGGCACAGGTGGAGAAAAGCAAGAAATCAAGAAGCAAGGCTTGGTTCTTGTTTTGCTTTGGCTGCGTTGCTTTTTTTGGCTGCAGGATGATGTAATGCCGCCTAGCTAGCGAAGCAGTCAGGCAGCCAGGCAGCCAGGCCACGACGCCCGCCGCAAAGGGGGAAGCGGTCGACAGCCAGCCAGCCAGCCAGCCAGCCAGCCAGCCAGCCAGCCACATCATAACGAGGCAGCCAGCAAGAAGTGACGAAGTCAAAGCAAGAACCGGCCAAGGAAGTCAAGCAGGCGCAGCGCGCCAGCAACGCCTCGTCAGCCATCTGTGACAGTACATGATGGATCGCTCAACCTCCTCCCGGTAAGCGCTTTACCCGCTTGGCGCATACTTGGCGAACTTGACATCTCCTTAAAAAAAATTGCAGCGCTTCCTCAGCGCCACAGGAAAAAAAAGCCGGATTCTCCGGAAGACGGAAGACGGGAGACGGAAGACAATCACTGCTTCTCCTTCTCCTGGCACATTGTATGTCCCCAGAGAAAGCAGTTCGCTGTCTGTCAGGAACACTTTTGAATACCACATGAACGAATGATAATTATACCAAAATCACATCTTTATCCAACGTCAACCAATGCGGTTCGCTGGTCTTCAACCTTGGGGGTTATGATTTAGCGACAGCAATTGGAATCGAAGGAAGAGAAGGGCAGAAGGTTCCACTCGAATGCACCGACGCATTCCAAGCGCCCCACCGCGTACTCCCTGCGCGTGCAGCTGCCAAACCAAAGGGAGATCGCGGGCTTCCACTTCAGCAGCTCCAGAAGCCTTCGAGTCGAGGCGGGGGGCTGCAGGTATCGGCGCGGCAAGCTGGACAAGCTCGGGTCCGGGGCAGAAGGCGCTGGAGGGCTTCAAGAGCAAGATGGATGCCGAGGCCTTGCTCAGCGCCGAAGACCTGTCCATATGTGTGGTGTCCTTCCTGTCGCTGAAAGACCTCGGGAGGCTCCGGCGCGTGAGCAAGCAGCTCCACCGCGGCTCGCCCACGAGAGGGTGGCTCATCGCCCTCTTCCACATGTCGAGAAGGTCCGCAACCGCGAAAGACTCGTAGGAGAAGGCACCGTATCTGAATTGACGCGAGGTATGGACCTTCTAGATTACAGCAGCCATTGGCGGTCAGACCCGCTGAGAGGGACCTGCAGTACTGGGCCGCCTGTGCGCAGGCGGTGCAGGGCTGCCACGGCCCGCAAGGGGTGCTTACGTCCGAGGTGTACGTGGTGCGCGGGGGCCCGCCGATGCGCTTCCAGGCCGAGCGGCAGTCGTTCTCCAACGCCCATCTGTGGGATGCCCTGCCGCCCATCCTGCCGGGCATGTTCCGCATCGGAACGGAGTTTCGCGCCGTGGTACGCTGGCCGTGAACGCCGTGCCGTGTGTGAGCGGATAGCTGCTGCGGCAAGCGGGGGGAAGCTAACGAGCTGCATGACGCGCCGCAGGATCTTCAAGTCGACGCCGACCATCTGCGTCTGCAGGTGCTGGACACCAAGCTCTCGACGTTGGGTGACCTCGTCGTCGCGCACCGCTCTGCCGGGCGCTACGTCCATCGCATGCTCAACGACAGCCGGCGCCGCGCGATGAGCTACGCGACGCCTCGCGGATACCGCTATCTCATGTCTCTTGTCTTGTATATCACGCCCGGGCAGCTGGAGCGCACCCTGGAGTCCCTGAACGAGCTCCCCGACGCGCCGATCGCCATGCCGCACATGTGTAAAACCATCTGGGGCGCCCCGATCGAGGAGTTCCGCCCGAATGAGGTGATCGGGATCGACGCGATCGTGTGGGTCGTGATCGAGTGTCGGAGCCAGGAGAACCAGAGGGTCCTTGAGCAAAGCACCACCGCCTTGGACCGATGCAATGCCGCGCTGGTGGTGCACGACAAGCGCCGTCTTCAGACCTTGGTGGACGAGCCCACCGCGTACAGCCTGCTCGGGTTTCGATCAACGAGGCGCATACCGCCCGTCCGCCCAGGTCCGGACTGTGGGGACTATCTGCGAGCGTCGTGGCTGGAGGCAAAGGTGCTCCGCGGCTCCGTTCTGAACACGGACCGTCCCCATCGCATCAGCTTCCGCTCCCGGTCGCTGGACATGGACGCGCCTCCCCGCGACGACGCGGCGCGCCCACCGGCGTTCGTGCACAACGCGGTTGGTTCGGACGTCCTGCTTTTAGAGATCGCGGCAAAGTATAGGCATATCTTAGGGTTTGCGCGGGGCCAGCGGCCGCTCTGGCCGAATGGCAACTGGCGGTCGTATCTAAGCCGCAAGGACGCCACCGACAAGGCCAGGAGTCTTCAGAGATACCCCAGTTCGTTCGAAGGCCTGCCGGCGAGGCGACCGGGCGCCGTCCACGACCGCTACGACAGCTGGCCGGACTTCCCGGGCCTCGTGCACCGGTTCTTCGGCCTCCTCAATCGCCGGCCGAGCTAGCCATTGCGTGTCGCAAGTAGAGAAGATTGAATAGAACAATCCTTGCGGTTCTTTGTCTAGTCGCCTCTAGGTAGGTCATGCGTATCTTGCAAACGCGTTGGGCCGTCCCCGATGAGGACGCAGGTCCATCCGATCCTCCACGGGAAGCTGGGTGCTCGCAAACGTCGGCATCAGATCCGGGTCCGTCGGCAACGGGCGGGTGCGAAAGTACGGGTGCGCTAGCGCCCGTGTCGCCGTGAGGCGCCTCGCTGGATCATAGGTGAGCAGACCGTCCAGGAGCTCCAAGCCCTCTCTCCGGAGCATCGGGAAGACTTGCGGAAGCAAGTTGTAAGGATGTCGCTGATGCTCGACTTCAAAGTCGATCCGCGAAGATCCCGCGTAGCGCGCCAGGCCAGGCCAGATGGACTCGTGCGGCGCCCCGAGCAGGCTGAAGACCCGCTGGATCTGATCCATCTCATCCTCACCTGGCATGAGCGGCTTGCCCCGGAGCAGCTCGCCGATGATGCAGCCCGCCGCCCAAAGGTCCACGCTTTGGTCATACCGGCGGCAGCCAAGGAGCAACTCGGGCGCGCGGTACCACAGCGTCACCACCTACCGCACAAGAGCAAGACAAGGACTAAGGCTACGCTGCTCACCAAGGCAAAGGCATGCAAAACTAAAGAAAAGTGTGCAAACCCAATCCAAAAAAACCACGACAGAACAGAACCCAACACAAGGAGGGCGTCCTTCGCTTTTACCTTCGACGTCATGTCCTTGGTCGGCACCCAGAACTCCCTGGCGAGGCCGAAGTCGGCTAGCTTCAGCGTGCCTTTGGAATTGTACAGCAGGTTGCTCATCTTGAGGTCACGATGCACAATCCAGTTCAAATGAAGATGCGCCACCGCCGAGAGCAGCTGCTGCGCCAAGTTCTTCACCTGCGCCTCGCTGAAGACGCCCGCTTGCTTCTTTCTCCGGGAGTCGATCAGCCTGGCCAAGTCGTGCTCACAGTACTCGAAGACCAGATAGACCTCCTCGCGGCCGCTGCCCACCGCCACGTCAAGCAGGCGCACACAGTTGGCGTGCGATATGCGGCGCAGCAGCCGCACCTCACGCAGAGACGTCAGCGGAAAGCCGTCCTGCTTCTCGTTGTGCAGCAGGATTTTCTTCAGCGCCACCACCCGAGTGGAAGTGGTGTCCACCGCGCGGTACACCGTCCCATAGGTGCCCTCTCCGATCTGCTTCAGCCCCTGAAACTCCGAAATCTCCCGGCACCGCCCCGTGGCGATCCGCGGTCGCTCCAGCTCGCCCAGCTCGGCTTCCGACGCCACGGACAGCCGGCGCTTCTTGCTGGGCTTGGCATCGCTCATCCCGCGCCTCCCGCGCCTCCGGCGCGACTTCTCGCAAGGGGGCTTGTGGGCGCAGAGCAAAGCGCGCCGATGCGTCTTGTCCACTTGGCCCCGCGCCGCTGAACTACACGCCTACAGGCTGAAGGCGTCGACCTGCGTTGAGGAACGTTACAGGATACCCCCAGAAGACCTTGCGGAGATCTCCAATTGTGGAGATTTTACAAAAAAAATCGAACCGTGACGATGTCCCTGGTCCGATTTCCGCTGCGCCCGCCGGTAGACTCAAGCGCGAGGTGGCGCAGCGGCTGGGGGCGCCGACCTCCGTCCTGGGCCCGCCAGCCTCCGTGCTGGCCTCCTATGGCTGCACTGGGCAAAAGGGGGCTCTTCACCCTTACGCTGAGCCTCTCGGCGCGCCACAGCGCTCTGGCCTTCCGATCTCGCGCGCAGATGTCGTGGCTGTCCACGAATTTCTTCTCCATGGGCCCGGCGCGACAGGCAGCCAGCCACGAAAAGGACGGCGGAGACTGCCTCCGCGCCATCAAGGCCATCTGCGACGGCGTGGAGACGCCGGAGGGGTTCGCGCTGGATCCGCCGGCCGAAACCCTCCGGGAGCTCGAGCAGGTCAAGCAAGCTTTGAATCGGAGCTCGGGAACGCCGGTGCTTCTCTGACCCGTCGATGCGAAAACCGCACAGGCTGTGGGAGACATCTTGCTGAGCCATGTTGGCTTAAAGGAGGAGTGGGTCCAAGCGCAGGAGCGGCCGCTGTTCTTGCCCATCGTGCAGAGTGATGACTACGACATGGCGTTGTTCCTCATCCCGGCCGGCGAGGCCCTTCCCCTGCACGACCACCCGAAGATGGCGGTGGTGTCGAGGGTATGATGGGGAGCCCACCTTGCGGTGCTCTCAAGGATCTGATGTGTGTGCCACGTGATACAGGTGCTGTGCGGCGCCCTGGAGATTGAGTCGTTTGACTTCACGGAGACCATGGAGGAAAGCTCGGACGGTATATTCCATCGCCCGTCTCGCAAGCACGCTTCTCGCCGACTGACAAGGGGTGCCTTTTGATACACTAGAGCGTCGTGTGGGATTCGCGAGGCGAAGTCATGAGCCCGTGATCAAGACGCCAGAGGACGCCGCGTGGCACCTCACGGCGTCCTTCGGAAATGTACATTCCTTCACCGGTGAGAAGCTTCTTCCGAATGGAAGGCCATGAAGCTTACCGCAGACTCCTGACCCACCGCCCTTGTAGCCAAAGAAGCTACCGTTGTTTTAGACGTGCTCATGCCGCCATACAAGCACGATGGAGATCGCGATTGCAGATACTACCGCGTCGAGGAGGACTTCGGCGGCAGCGCGAACGAAGCCTCGCAGGCTGTCTTGCTGCGCGAAGTTCCGGAACCCATGAGGCGCTTGCCGTCGTACTATCCCTATCCTGGCCCTGTGCCGTGAGCAGCTGGCCGCAGTCCCAACAGCGCAGGACATGCGGCCTCATGCGGGAGCCGTGCCAGCACGAACTCGGTTGACATCGATGGACGAAATCTCTCAACGAGAACGACACCGTACAGTACGGTCTACCTCTTCGCTGCCAGGATGTACTTTCGGAGCGCAGCAGCGAGATAAAACGAACCGCAGATAACGATGACGACCTTGGGTTGCTGCTCAACTGAGACTGCCTGTGCTTGCCCATCGTCCACGGCCAATCCATCCACCAGCTCCGCGGTGCCCGCCGCTCTTCCCTGCGCTTGTTTGACGACTGCCTGGTACAGGTTCACCAGGTCCGCATGAATGCCTTCCTGAGCGCAGTGGTCGTCGCCGAGTGCCACTTGAAGCTGGCGCGTCTGCGCAGCCGCCAAGGCGTCCGCGGGAAGGAGCGAGTGCAGCTCCGCAGCCGTGAAGCTTGCCCGCATGTGCGGCGTCCTCGTGAGTGCGACACCGTGAAAGTATGGCTCCCCGTCCTTACCAGGACGAAGGAGCTCGGTCAGCATGGCCTCTGCATTCTTATCGCGGGCGCATCCGAAGAACAGGACTCGCTGCTCGCTTGGATCCGCGTGGCATTCCTGGATCCTCTCCCGCAAGCTCCGGCAGCTGACGTGGTTGTGAGCGCCATCGATGATCACCGTCAAGGAATCCGTCGCCTCTATGGTTTCGAAACGGCAAGGAAAAGCCTTCACGACCGCTGGAAACGTAGCTCCCAGGGGGAAGCCGAGGTAGTCAATCACGCTCGCAGCGAGAAGCACATTCTCAGGATGTGCCCAGCACATCGGGTCCGTGGCGGCCTCCAAGGCAGCGGCCCAGTGCTTCTGACGATAAGCCTTCAGATGAGGTGACGTCGAGCCTGCTGCACTCCGACTTGTTACATTGTCTACGATCCGCGGCAAGTCTCGCAAGCTGGGAACCTCCACAAAATCCTTGACGCCAACGACCTCCGCCTGCTTCCTCAGAACTTGGGACACGTCTTTGTTCTGCTCGCCAAGCGTGAAGACAACGGCGTCCTTCTTCATGATCCCTGCCTTCTGGAACGCGATGGCGCTGAGCGTATTGCCCAGCAGGTCCATGTGGTCATATCCGATCCTCGTGATGACCGCGGCGTCGCATGTCTCGACGAAGTTGGTGGAGTCGTGCAGTCCCCCGATGCCAACCTCCAGGAGGATGAAGCGCGGCCGCGTCTCCGCAAAGTAGAAAAGCGCAAGGGCCAAGAGCTTGTCAAAAGGAATGCCCCAGTCCAAGTCGCGGAAGCACCCCACTGCCAGCGGCGTGAGGCGCACGAGGTCGGCCTCGGAGATGCTGTTCCCGTCGACGCCGATTCGCTCCGTGACCTCGTGGATGTGCGGCGAGCAGAACGTGCCCACGACCGGCGTTTCGCGCGGAGCTGAGCCCGAGGCGGCAAGGAGGGACTGCCGCAGAAGCTCCGCGACGCTGCCTTTGCCCTTGGTGCCGGCGATGTGGATGATCCTTGGCTTGTAGTCGCCAGGCCCCTTGCTCGTGTACGGAAAAAGGGCCCTGAAAATCTTGCGGCGCTGTTCTGACACTTGGCTGATCTCCTCGTCAGTGCGCAAAGGCTGCTTGGGCCACTTCATGAGCATCTCCACCGCCGCCGCGTACGTCAGCCTCCGCTCCGGCCGCCAAGGCCACCGGCCTCGCCGAACGTGGCGCCACATGAGTCCCAGCAGCGCGAGCACGAGCACTAGCGCGACGCCCTCCACATGCCACTGCATGGTGCTACGCTTCGCGGGGCGCGTCCGGCCAACAGACGACCTGCATGCTGCCCACAGCCCTCTCCCACGCGCAGTTGGGCGCTTAATCGCGCTTCCCGCCGCCTGTGCAGTATCGAAAGAGGTGGTATCTTCAGCAGCCATCCATTGCCGAAAAGGCGCCGCACGAAGGCTCTCGGGACCTCCGGTCACGTCGGAGTGCTTGATCGCGCCTGTTTTTTCTTGCGGCTGCAGGGGGACGTCTGCGAGAGGCAGTTGGGCGGCCGAGTGAAACATGTCGGTGACGGGCAAGCGCGGCATCGGCATCCCGGCCATCTTGCTGTACGACGCCGAGGGCACCATCGTGACGGTGGAGACCAAGCTGGGCGACTTGTACCGTGGCGAGCTCACGGACACGGAGGACACCATGAACCTCACGATGCGCAACGTGCAGAAGAAGAGCGCGGGGGGACAGGAGGCCCACGCGGAGGTGGTGTACATCCGCGGCAACCAGGTGGCCATGATCATGGTGCCCGACATGCTGTGCAAGGCTCCCGCTTTCCAGCGGGTCACGCGCTGGAAGGAGTACAAAGGCAACCCGCCGTCGCTGGGCACGCAGGAAGCGCGCGGACAGGCGGCTGCCATCATCAGGAAGACGCAGGCGAAGCGCCGCGGCATGGGCGTTCCCAGCGGGCCCGGTCGAGGGAGGGACGCGCCGAGAGGTCTGCAGCACGGCATGGGCCGCGGTGGTGGCATGGGCGGCAGAGGCGGGCCGGGCATCTACGGTGGAGGAATGCCCCCGAGACCCCCCATGATGGGCGGCCCGCGGGGAGGCGCGGGCATGATGCCGCCGCACATGCAGCACGGATATGGCATGCCGCCCCGAGGGGCCATGCCCGGGCAGGCGCCGGGTCGCATGGGCGCCGGCGTGCCGGGACCAGCGCCCGGCCAGGCCCGGGGCCAGGGGCAGGGACCAGGAGCAGCGCAAGGGCAAGGATACGGCGGCGGCGGCGGCGGCGGCTGGGGGCAGTACGGCACGATGCGATGAAGAGCCTGTTTCTTTCTCCCTTTGGTTTCCCTCTTCGCAAGTTCTAGCGGCGACTGGGAAGCTCCCACCATGGGATGGCTGACAGGGTTTGTTTGGACGTAGGCGTGGCCACGTTTCACACCGCATACTGCCTCGTCCTTTCTGTTTCGTCACCTGCGGGAGGCGCAGCTCAGTAACCTAGCTGCGGATCAAAAGCTGACACCCCCCTGCATCGCTTCAGCGCTTGCTGGCGATGCCGCGACTAGTGGCAACCCGGTGATCATCTTGAGAACCAGGAACTTTGCCCGGATTCGCTGCAACGCCATCGCCATGTCCACACTCTGCCCAAAACGAATCGTCAGCAACCAAAATCAATCGACGGTCAGCACGGTCGCCACTTGCAAAACCAAATCCTCCCCCAAACGCCCACCTTGTCGTTCTCCAGAGGAAAGGCCTCGACCAGCTCCTCGAGCTTGTCTAGATTGGAGAGGAGCCGTGGAGAGGGAGAAGCGCCGCTCTTCCCCAGCTTGTCTGAAAGCTCGTCATCTGCGAGAGCCGCGCGCAGCGCCTGGACTACGCCGTCGATGTAGCCTAGCTCTTGGCCCAAGTCAAAGCCCCGATCGAGGCCAAGGCCTTGCCCCTCTAGAAACCCACTCGTCGTGCCCATCTCCAGGCCAGATCGGATGCCATCGGAGAAAACCCGCTCCTCCAGCATGGTGACCGCATCGAACATGTCGCCGGTCTTGCTCTCGGCGGCCATCGCGACCCCATCCAGTGGAGACTTGCTTCTCCCAGCTATGCAAAGAGGAAACAGAGGTGGGCTGGACAGCAGCTTGAAGCGAGTGTCCAATAAAAAGGCCTTTCTTAAGGCGCTTTGTCGGAATTTGGGGGTAAAACGCGCATTTTCCGCATCGATTTCTGCGAGTTTCCTTCTGTCACGAGTCGCAGCCTCGTTAGCCATCGCATTGATCCGGGTAATAACTATCTCAAATTTCATATCTCAATTCACCGAATAATACTGCCTCCGCCCGGTTCTTCATCCAATGAATGGCTCTTGGCGGGCAAACCCCCTTATCCCTCCCGAGTTCAGCGCCAGCATCACAAGCGGCGCGCCAGCGCCGCCATGGAGCCTCTGAAGAGCGGTGATTTCGGCCCAGTGCCGTCCAAGAGAGAGGTGGAGGCCCCATTGTTGTCTGGAGGTGCGCAGAGTCTCCGGTTTCCGCCCAAAGGCTCAGCTTGACCTCTGCACCACCCTTGCTTCCTAGAAGCCGCCGTCCCACCCGACCCAGACAAGCAATTTTTCGTGCTTACAAACGCCGGAAAGCCGGTTTTTAGCCTGTATGTGGCTTCGGATCGGGTGAGCAGTCTCGTGGGACTCATCCGGGCGCTGCTGGGCTACGGAGACGCGGGGGTGCTGGGCGCCGAGGCGGACCCGATCCAAAGCGTCATCGCGGGCAACTTGAAGATCGTGCTGCGCACGTGGGGGGCTTTGCACTATGTGGCCGTGTCGAGGAGGGCGGCAGACAACCTGGTGGCGCTGCAGCTGCAGCTGGAGCTGCTGAATCACCAGGTGCTGTCGCTGCTCACCACCCAAGTGCACGAGACGCTGCGGCGGAAGCCGACCACCGACATCCGAGGTCTCCTCGGCGCGGATGCGCCGCTGCGCCAGCTGCTCAGCAACACGGAGAGCAACCTGAGCCTGTCGATGGATGCGGTGCCCACCCTGTGCCTCAGCCCGCAGCTTCGTGGCGAAGTGCAGCGGATCCTGGGCTCCCGAGAAGCCCAGGTGGAGGCCTGTCTGTGTACGGCGTTGTGCTGCCGACGGTCCCTTCTGGGATTCGTCCAGATGAAGAGGCCGGACACGCGGCTATGGGCAAGCGACCTCGTCCTCGCCATGAACTTCGTGGTGTCGCAGCGGGTACGGCCCCGACGACAGGCCGGCCAGGGCTCTGCAAGCCGCGCGCGGAAGGTGCTCTCACACCGCTTGACCTTTCGCAGATTGGCGTCCGAGGAGAAGAGACCTGGACGCCGCTTTGTCTGCCTCGGTTCCGCGCAGACGTCAACGTGCAAGTGTACATCGCGAACCTCGACGCCAGCGCGTACATCTACCTGCTCATGATCTCGCACGACAACTCGGCGGAGGCCTTCGATGAGCTGCGGCGCAGTCGTTTGTCCATCCAGGAGGCTCTCCGAAGAGACAATGCTCTGCGGCAACTGGTTCGATTCACAAGTCAGAATACACAGGCAACCGCATACTACAACTACTGCAAGGAATACTCGGTCCTGCAGTTCTTCTACAAAAGGTGCTGGCGCGGAGTCCAGGCCAGCATGCGCTTCGCGCCTCCACTGCACTGACCCCGAAACTTTAGGCACGCGGTGGCTCCTCCAGATAGCCTCCAGAGCGCTTCGTCCGTTGGAAAGTCGGCAACGCCCGCGCAGTGCATCTTCCACGGCTTCTACTTTCCCTTCATAGATTCAGGTGAGAGGAGTGCGGCTGGCTTGGGCAGCCGTCTGCCGGGAGCTTGCGCGCACAGAGCTTACACCAAAACGCATGCATCAGATTCAAAGCGCAAAGTGTGGATGAGGTATCTGGAGCTGGCAGCGCGACTTCGGCAGCAGCGCTCGTCGCAGGACATAACAATGGTGTATGAAGAGTCGAAGGACGACGCGCCATCGCTGCGTCGCTGCGACGCTTTGGGGACACTGGGGACCTTGCCGTCCTCCCGAGTCTCAATTCACTGCAATAGCGCGATGATGCACGTCGCGCTCACGGGAGCAGCGGCTGGCTCGCCAGAAGAGGCACCCTGGGAGCTGTACTGTACCATGCCGTCGCACTTGGCGGTAGACCGTGCGGTGGATCAGGCGACGAGTTTAGCGAATGCAATACACGCGAGAGACGACTACTTCTTCATAAGCAACACATCAGTTTGGTAGCTTTGGTGCAAGACCCTGCCCTCTCTGTCCGGATGACCCCTCGGCAGCCGAGATCGAGGGACTGAGCCTCGGATCCCAAGCAAGTCACAGCTTGTGTTAAAGAAACTTCCCGACGCTGCGTTCATTCCTTTCCGTCGTCTTGATGTGCGCCCGCATGTCAAGTCAGCGAGCGACGCCGCTAAGAGCGCCAAGAATTCTCGCCACGTCACGGTCTTCCTCCGGCTGTCCCGCCAGTCTACTTTCGTATGGCCTTGGAAGGCGGCGGGGCCGCGGGGGCCCTGCCAGCAGCCATTGCCCCAGAGCCCGTGGACGATCGAGTGACCTGCAGGGGCTGCGGGCTGCTCTTCGGCTCGAGAACGCAGCTGCATCTGCACCTCCGTCTCGTCGAGTACCATGGGGAGGAGAGCCAAGGCACGAGGCTTCCCTACAAGCCTTCCAAGCGGGAGCGGCGACGCCGGAGGGAGGAAGAAATCGACGTGGAACATCGCTTGCAGACGTCGCGGGGATTGCTAGGGGAGCTGCAGGGGTCATCTTCACCTCCTTCCAAGGTGCCGGGGCCCGGTATCATCCGTCCTGGGCGCCGCCCGAAGGGGTGGACAGCACCTGGACCTGCTC
>JAAMXY010001141.1:0-22327 GCA_019677205.1 Pinguiococcus pyrenoidosus
CACGGTAAGCTTCTGGGCAATGGAGAAGGAGCTCGCTCCTCAGTCACGTACCCGTCGGTCGACGCCTACCGGAACAAGCCCCTCGTGTGAGCGCGGTGAGGACTGCACGTCAGGACGAAACGATGGTGAGCTCTGGTGTTGCTGGATCGTTTTCTGCATATCTCTCTCTCTCCCTCTCTCTCTGTGTGTGTGTGTGTGTGTGTGTCTTCTCCCTCTCTCTCCCTTTTCCAGTCCGCAAGAACGGGCATCGTACCTGTGGGGTTCCTCCGTTGGATAGAATCTGATCACTAAAAGGGGTCAAGGGGCTCCATTCACTGAGCACTCCCGATCCATCTCGGCTGCTCATTTGGCCTGAACGCGCAGAGAAGGCTGGTTTAGGTTGGTTTGGTTCGGAGTGCAACTTTCGGTTCGTTTCCAGCACCACGTCGGCCGCAAAGCCGGGGTGGTGATGGCGTGCATCTCTGTCTTACCGCTCAGCCGGGGGTTGGAGAAGGAGTAGGGGTGCGGGCTACAGACGGGAGAAGGGCCGTGGCCGTTGGCGCTGCTGGGAAGCGACGCCAGGGCCGTGAGGTTGTCGAAGCTCTCGAGGTTGTATCCCCTGCGTCGGATGGCCGCGAGCTCCAGCTTCGCCTGCTCGTATCGCGCCACCGCCTCCGCTTCGATCTGCGCGTGCGCCGCGGCGAGGGCCTCCGCCTCCATCTCCTTGCGCGCCACCACTCGCGTCTGCCTGGGCGACATGCCGGCCAGAGGCATCTGGGGCCCTCCCCGCACCACATGCGGCAGCGAGTCATGGGGCAGTGGTCCGCGCGGCGCCCTGCGCATCGAGGGGGACGCCACTTCCACAGCCGCGGAAGTGGCAAAGGGGTTGGACACTTTCCCCCGCCGCGGCTCCTGCGGACTCGGAGGCGCCACGGACGCCACGGCCACCAAGGTGTCCAGCGGAGAGCTGGTCACGTTGTTGGCCGCGGCCTTGGGCGCGTGCTGGTTGCTGGCCAAGGTGGGCGACCACTTCTGCCCGGGCGCAGCCGTGGCCTGGCGACTGGTGCTGGGCGTTGGGCGCTCGAAGTTGGTGATGGCACTGGTGCCGTGGAGCGTCCGCGCGGCGTCGTCGTAGACCAGCGCGGCGGTCTTCTGGTCTGCGTACGAGCCCAGGTACCTCTGCTTGCCGGCGTACTGGATCTGCACCTTCCACTTCTTGCCGCACATGTACACTCCTCGATAGCGCTGCTTGCGCCCCTTCTTGGGCGGCGCCTCGGCGTCCGGCGCCGGCGGCGCATCGGTCGACGGGCCTTTTTCCCTGTCTTTTGTCTTGCCTTCGGCGTCTTTCTTGTCGCTCAGCGTCTCCCGCTCCTCGGGGCACGGAGGTGGGGGGTCTGCGGGCTTCCGGCGGCGCTCGGGCCCATCCCGCGCTGGCAACTCCCTCTTGACCGTCCCCACCTGCTGCTCGTTGTGGAGCGCGGCGGGCTGCGACATCGGCGCGCGCGCGGTGTCCACGGCTCCCCCGCGCGCAGCGAGCCAGTCACGCTCTGCGCCGGTGGCCGAGGCGGGCAAAGGGCTCTCGCGGCGCGGCAGTCGGGGCTCAGGCCGCGCGTGTTGGGGGCAAAACGACGGAGAAAAGTTTGGAGAAGCGCTCGAAACGAAAGCAGTGGCCGTGCCGAAGATCATGGCCACTGCCAATGAGCTCCGGCGGCGGGTGCAGAACAAGCCGGAATCTGCATTTGGGCAGCTGCGGGAATTGGCGCGCTGAAGCATGGCTGGATTGGAGGGCACTTGGCCAAGCCTCGGCGACGCGTGCTTGAAGTCCACCAATCGCCGAGGCGAGAGAATTTTGAATTTCAAGGTTCAAGACGTGAATGAGCAAGGGCAACCATCAAGAGTGTGGCAACGCGGCGTTGCAGAAGCTACGCCACGTGAAGAATGGCTCAACTACAAATGCATGTCAAGTCACTTGGCGTTGCGTTGCGCGCCTTGTGCCGCGCAAAGACACGGGCAAAAGAGTTCGAAACGATCCGGCCCCAACGCTCCACTGAAGCTTCCCCGATTCGTTTTATGCGCTCCTGACGTACGAGCGCTACGCCAATGAAACCCTCGCGGCGCTTCCATGCAATATCACGTCCTTCCAAGTCATCCTGGGGAATCCGCAGGACGAATCACGACTTCGCGGGCGTTCTGACAAGCTTGGGAACCCGGGCGAAAGTTTTTGGAAGTGGATCGACGGGGCCCGTTTTCGCATAACTGATTGAGCGCGAAGATGCATAGGCCACCCCTGCAGCAGTTGCTTCAAGTGGGCGGCAGCCAATGGGGGGCCCACTGAAGGATTCGTTCCGGGAAGCGGCCGGGCGGCCGAAAAACGGCCAACACGCACGCGCCGTTGATTGATTTCGCTGCAGTGCGCATCCCAGATTCCAAGCGCTGCTGTACCGCACCTTTCCCCTTTTGCCCTCAATTTTCCGGAAGGATTCAGGATTCCTCCAGAAGATCGGACAGAGTTCATCGGAGAGGTTCCAGCCGGACAGAGCATGAAGTCGTTGTAGATTTTTTTACGGTCAGTATAAACCCGTTGAAGTTGTCAGACCGACCGTAGAAACGGCACTATAGCACTCCACAGTGAAGATAACAATAACATCACATCGAACGGAGCAGATGGAGCAGATGGTGCAGATGGTGCAGATGGTGCAGATGGTGCGAAGAGGGAGCAGGTTTCTGGAGACTTCTGCCCTCACATTCGAAAAGTTCCACCGGACGCTGACATCGATCCGCGGCTTCTCTTTGCTGTTCAGTGTTCTGTGGAAGGGAACTGCGCGAATGCGAGTACCGCGCAAATGCGAGTACGTCTTTGCAAAGAGATGGTCCTTGACGGACTCTCTGGTGCAGTGCTCGCGAGAGCACGAGAATCAGGAAGAGCAGCCTACGAGACTGACTGTGCGTGATTCCTCAGTGCAAGAACATGGCTTCTTTACATCGAACACCTACGTCGCTGCACACCCACATGTCCGTGGCATCCTGCGATGCATGACAGTAAAAAGTGGCGACAAAGTGGCTTCAAGCTGCGAGCGATCTCAATCCGTCTCGAGCTCTCCAAGCGTGCCGTTCGCAACCCTTCCGAAAACGCCGCATCGATCTCAAAGTACCTTAGATCTTGTCACGTTGCGGACTCTTCCCGCCATCGGATGCTCCTGCACTCTTCTTTGAGCGGCTGAAGCCGAAGACCACAGCGCCGACCACCAGAGCCGCCGCAGCTACGGCACCAACGATGACGCCTGCAAGGACACCTTCGCCGAGACCGTCGTCGGACCCATCCCCGGAATCATCATCGGGATCTCCACCACCATCACCACCCCGGAATGCACAAGGACAGTCCGTGCACGACTCGTCGAAGACCTGGCCGTCGCTTCCGTCGGCGATGAGAGACGTGTTCGTAGGACTCTGTAAAGCAGTCAGGTTAAAGCAGAGGATCTGATCGAAGGCGTCGGCGTTGACAAACATGTTGGTCATGTCGGTCACGCTGCTAGTGTCCCAGGCGCTGACGTCCTGATTGAATGCGGAGGCGCTGTCGAACATTCCAGTCATCAAGGTGACGCTGCTGGTGTCCCAGGCGCTGATGTCCTGGTTGAAAGCCCTGGCCTGTCTGAACATGTACCGCATGTCCACGACTTTGCTGGTGTCCCAGGCGCTGATGTCTTGGTTGAAGGCGTCCGAGCGATCAAACGTGCGAAACATATACTTGACATTGCTGGTATCCCAAGCGCCGATGTCCTGGTTGAACGCGTCAGCATCGGTAAACGTCCATGTCATCTCGATGACGTTGCTGGTGTCCCAGCCGCTGATGTCCTGGTTGAAGGCGCCGGCTTGGAAGAACACATTGTTCATGTACAAGACGCTGCTGGTGTTCCATGCGCCAATGTCTCCGTTGAAGGAGCCGGCTTGGTAGAACATCTCGCTCATGTCGACGACGCTACTGGTGTCCCAGGACGTGAGGTTCTGGTTGAAGGATCCGGCTTGGGAGAATATGGAGCTCATCGCTGTGACGCTGCTGGTGTCCCATGCGCGAATGTCTCCGTTGAAGGCGGCGGCACCTTGGAACATGCGCCTCATATCTGTGACGCTGCTGGTATCCCAGCCGCTGATGTCTCCATTGAAGGAACTCGCGCGAATGAACATCGCGCTCATATCAAAGACGCTACTGGTATCCCATGCGGTGAGGTTCTGGTTGAACGCAGTCGCATCAGAGAACATGGATCGCATGCTGGTGACACTGCTGGTATCCCAGCCGCTGATGTCTTGGTTGAAGGCGACCGCCACAGCGAACATTCTCTCCATATTGGTAGCACTGCTGGTGTCCCAAGCGCCGATATCGCCATTGAAAGCGCGAGCTTCACGGAAGGTGAAGTACATGTCGGTGACGCTGCTGGTATCCCAAGCGCCGAGGTCCTGATTGAAGGCGCCGGCAAACGCAAACATCTCGCGAATGTTCGTGACGCTGCTGGTATTCCAGCCGCTGATGTCCTGGTTGAAGGCCCTGGCATTGGAAAACATGAAAGCCATCGTGGTGACGCTGCTGGTGTCCCAGCCGCTGAGGTCTTGATTGAAGGCCTGTGCACCGTCGAACATGTAGAGCATGGTAGTAACGCTGCCGGTGTCCCAGCCGCCGACGTCTCCGTTGAAGTTCTCTGCATTATTGAACATGTAGCTCATGTCCGTGACGCTGCTGGTGTCCCAGCCGCTGATGTCCTGGTTGAAGGCCCTGGCATTGAAAAACATTGAAGCCATCGTGGTGACACTGCTGGTGTCCCAGCCGCTGAGGTCTTGATTGAAGGCCCGAGCACCTCGGAACATCTGAGTCATGCTAACAACGCTGCCGGTGTCCCAGCCGCTGATGTCTTGGTTGAACGCCTCGGCGTCATAAAACATGTAGTTCATGTCGGTGACGCTGCTGGTATCCCAGGCACTGATGTTATCGTTAAAGGACCTCTCACGCTGGAAGAGGGTTTGCATGCTCGTAATACCACTCGTGTTCCACGTCGAAATGTGGCCGTAGCTTGCCTCGGCGGCAGCCCGATTGCTGATCCAGCTGCTCACAGCGGTGTAGATACTGTCCACAGCGGGGTCGAAGACACCAGACGTCTGCAGGCGTCTCGAAGCTTGCGCTTGCTCGACAGCTGAGGGCTCGACAAGCTGCGCAGAGCAGCCTCCCAAGAAGTTCGCATCGAACGTGTACCTTGTGATGCCATGCTCATCGCTCTTCGCCACCTGCACCAGGAGAGCGTACTGGCCGACGGGGAGCGTCTGCGAGAAGGACGGCGACGAGCCGTCGGAGTCGCTCTCGACTCGAGCGCCGAGCTCGACATGATGCGGAGCGTGAGCTGTCGCATCTGCGGCGACGGAGTGGACGTGAAATGCCATGGGGTTCTCACGATCGGCTGCGCTGAACTCGACTCTCTGCGGCGTCGCCACCTCGAAGAGATGCACATCTTCTTCACCATACAAGACTTCATCTGGATGCGTGCTACGCCCAAGTGCCATGCCCTGGTAGCTCCCGCCCGGACACTCGACCACGCCGGCGACTCTCCTCCGAGATCCCGGCGCTTGAGCGTACGTCCAACTGGCGAGGCCGGCGATCAGCAGGGTCTTCACCATGCCATTCAGAGACGCAGCCTGGTGGCTGCTTGAAGTACAAGTCTTCATCGGCTCTTGGAGCCCAAGTGCCTCTCTGCGCAGTCTGAGTGCTTGACCTCTGCGCCTGCAGAAGATCCGGCGCGCAAAGCAGATGCAGCTGTGACGGAACACGGTTGGGGAAGGCGACAGGCCGGTCAACAGACTTCTTGATGCTGCTTGATGAAGGAGCAAGAACTAAGCGGGCTAATATACATAGGATGAGGCAAGGGGGATAAAGCACTCGGAGCTCGGAGACAAGTTTCGGTGCCATTTCCTGTGGCGATTGGATCATTTGGATGTATGCCGAGGCGATCCTTCGGGAGAAGCGCAGTGACTGGACAGAGTTCATCGGAGAAGTCCCAGCCGGGCAGAGCACGAAGTCATTGAAGACTTTTTAGACCGTTTCTCAGACTGACCGTATAAACTGCACTATACAGATAACAAAAACAGCACATCGAACGGGGCAGACGGTACAGAGAGGGAGCAGGCGGAGCAGACGGGGCAGGAAGTGCTGGAATGCGCGGGGAATTCTCCAATCAGCGCTCGGCAGGCGACAAAAGCAGCAGTCAGGCGCTGTAGTACGCAGCGTCGGCCGTCGGCCGGCTGCCGTCTTTCGTCTGCCGAAGAGATCCGGATCCGGGAGCCAGGGAGCTGCGCCAAGCCGAAGCTGCGCACGCACAATCCCCGGCGCCACCCTACAGCACTGCCCCGGGTTTCCGGATTGATTTGATCCCTTGAGCAATTCAGGATTCAGAGGCAGGCTTTCGCAAAGGCTCCAAGCATGGCTACGGCCGCCTGCTCTTGTCGGCAGACGCGAGGGGAAGCCGACCAGCTCTGCCCCAGCCTCGGGCACAGCGCCACGCTGCCACGAAGGCTTCCATCTCAAGTCTCCCAACGTCACCCTACCCGGAGAACGAGGGAGCCTCTCTGCTTCACGAGCCTGCTTCCCGGGTCCCACGAAGCCATCCAAGCTGCCTAGCTCCCATGCGAGGGGAGACTGAGCTCAGCACCAAGATGAGCGCCTGAAGGAACTGCTCAGAGCGACGACGGCCATGGCGGAAGGTATGCCAAAGGCACGAAGCGCTTCTTCGAGGAGCGTGCTTCTCACGCACACCACCCACACCGCGCAGTGAAGCACGTGTGCATCGGCGACCACATCACCATCCGCCTTCCTCTTGGTGATGAAGACGGCTTCTTCGGTACGACACAAACCACGACTACCGCCCACCCCAAAATGGAAGGTCGTAAGCCGAAAGCCTTGCTCTACGCGTCCCAGGCGCTGAGGGATTCCTGCAAACCGACATGCGTGTCATACCCGCGCCGGCCTTCCCGGAGGACTGCATCTTCCAGGTGTGCATCCAGCACAGCTACTCCGCGGCGGTGGAGCTGGAGGTAAAGCGCTGCCCCTTGGCTTGAGACCCTCCTGAGGATGCACATCCTGTCCGCTGACGCCGTGGAAACACAAAACCTCGTGCCCCGACACAGGAGTACCATGCGTCGCTGGCGGAAGAAGACGGCGGCGCTCAGATGCCGATGCCGGGCTTCCAACCGGAGGAAGAACCAGTGAAGGAGATGATGTCCGGCATCAGCTTCCAGGGGTCAACCACCTTCGGAGGCGCTCTGAAGCCTCGGCCGGATCTCGCCAGTCTCAAGAGTCGCGGGAGCACCAACAGCCTCTTCACCCAGAGCGCGGCATCGCTGGGCGTCAGCGCCGCTCCCGCTGAACAGAGCGTCGGCGACCTCGGCCTGGACGCCCTCCCGCCGGACACGGACGAGACCAAGAAGGAGGTCACCGCCAGGATGAAGGCGCGGCGGGAACAGGCGGAGAACGCCAGCTACCTGAAGAGCCTGGCTCGCAGTCGAGACAACGAGCACAAGCTCAACGAGATGTACATGGCGGCGCGGACCGGCCAAGTCGTCCGCTACGGAGACGTGCTTCAGCTGCGCCACGTGAAGACCAACAAGTTCCTCACCGCCTCCGTCAGCCGCGTTGCCGCTGTCGAGCGGGAGAACATGAGCGTCGTGCTCACGCCAGAGGGCTCCGCCCTGTCCTGGCTCACCGTGGTGCCCCGCTTCAAGGTGGTCCGCGACGGCGACGTCGTGAGCGACGCCTCCGAGGTCTTCTTCCGCATCACCGAGCGTGCCAACGAGTACCTGCGCTGCAGCGTGAAGACGTTGCCTCACTCGCCCGACTACGAGATCAACTGCTCCATGGACCGCACCGCCGCCAAGGTCTTCGTGTACAACTCCTTCGACATCCTCACCGGAGACGTGCTCAAGGCCGGCGACGTCGTGACCATCATGGAGCCGGAGACCAAGTCCATGGTTCAACTCGCGAGAGACGACCAGTTGGACGCCAGCGACGAGGACGCGGGCTCCGACGGTGGGTCTGGGTCCCAGCCCCAGTCCCAGTCCCAGCCCCAGTCCCAGCCCCAGTCCCAGTCCCAGTCCCAGTCCCAGCCCCAGCCCCAGTCCCAGCCCCAGTCCCAGCCAGCGCCGCAACTACTGCAACCTTTTCAAAGCGTCGTGCATCTAGTGTCCTACTCCAAGATGGACGCCTACGACACGAACGCCCTGTGGATCATCGAGCACAACGACGCCACCACGGGCGGCGCCATCCTGCCCAACGACGAGATGTACCGCCTGCGCCACGTGAACAAGTCGGAGTACATCGCTATGGTGCCCAAAGACCGCTGGACCCAGCCGCGCCGCACGTTCGACCTCGAGCGCACGGTGGCGCAAGCAGAGCAGGACGACGCGTCGCACACGCTCACGTCCACCTCGGAGAGACAGACCGGCCACGCCGCGGTCAGCATCCTCCCCATCAACGGCGCGCTGCAGAACGACCTGGGCGACCAGATGCCCGTGTCCAACCGCGCCGCCGTGCAGCTCAGCATCGTCGGCCGCTACGTCGCTCGCGGGCATCGGACGCCGCTGGGCTCGGTGCTCCTCCAGGGCAGCGCCTCTTCTTCGCTGGCGCTCTCCTTCGTGCTCCAGTCCGTGCCGTCGAGCATCCGCTCGGAGGTGCAGATCGGATTGCTGGCGCGCCGCGCGCTGGAGCAGCTGCTGGACTTCTTGCGTCGCCATGGCACCAACAGAGCGTTGAAGAAAGAGCTGAGCAGTCTGCAGAGCCGCACGCACACGATCCTGGGCCTGGTCGTCGACTTCCTGAGCGAGCAGACGGAGGCCCAGGAGTTTCGCCAGCGGATGATGCAGGAGCAGCTCATCATCAAGCTGCTTCTCGATCTCATGGACCAGGACTTCAAGGCGCCGGGAATGCGCAGGGACGTCGTCGTTGGCATGCGAGAGCCGTCCTTCCAAGTCATCTACGCCGCGGCCTTCAACCACCCGGCCAACCAGATGTACATCGCCGGCCGCCTCCCGGTGCTGGTGAAGCACGCGGGCGACGACTACAACGCCTGCGCCGCTCTCACCGAGATGCTGGGCAGCAACCAGCAGCTGCAGGAGACGAAGATTGAGGACGACGACGTCAAGATCTTCGTCGAGATGATGAAGGAGGCCTCCATGAACAGCCTGTACCTCAACCTGCTTCGCAGCTTGTGCAGCTGCCGCGGCGCCGGCGTCGACGCCAACCAGTGCCGGGTGGCGGATCTCCTGCTGCGGGTCAACCCCCAAGTCATCCTCGCCGTGCAAGTCACCAAGGCCGGCGGAAAGCCCTTCTCCTTCGGCGGCCAAAGCCTGTACAAAGCGGAAGGCCGCTTCCTGGGAGAGACTCTACTAACGTCGGGCTGCCCGTGCATCGGCGTTTCGTGGAACTTCTCCAGCGACGGCCGTACGCTGAGCAGCAAGCGGACCTTCGGCGCCACCGCGGTGCCCATTGAGCGCATCTGCAGGGCCAGTCGTGCCCACGAAAGCGACACCGCCGTCCTGGGCGCCGACAGGTCCCCACAAGATAAGTCGCTCAGGAAAGGCACGAGCCTCAGCTTTGTCCCGAGTCCCACGGCGGGCAGCCGCCCGCGCAGCATGACCATCGCGAAGAACGACGCCGCGACGTCGCCGGACCACAGCGGCGAGAGGCGCAGGAAGCTTTCGGATTTCCTCGTCGCCCAGCTGCTGTTGTTCGCCGAGATGTGTTTGGACCGCAACTACGTCGCCATCAACCTCCTCAGCGCCACCTTCTCCTTCGAGGTGGTATTCAGCATCCTGGCGAATACGGCGCTCAACGAAGCCGTCCGAGCCGCCGCGGTGCGCCTGATGACTTGCATGTATGTGGACCGGAGTCCGCAGACGCGCGCGAAGGTGCCGAGGCTCACGAGGCTGTGGAGCGCCAGGGACGCAGACTTGATCGAGAGCACGACGCTGCATCAAAAGGCCTTCGTGGTGCTCCAGGTGCTCATCTCCAAGTACCTCCACGGCGACATCGACTTGGCGGGTCCCCTGTGCCGCAGCCTCGTGGAGCTGGTGCTGTACCTCATGCGCTTCCAATGCTACCACTCGGTCGCTCAGATCCGCGACGTCGTCGATCCCATCACGAAGAACCTCGACCGGCGTCAGGACATGAAAGACGACGACCCCCTGGCCGCTGAGATGGACGCCTCGGAAGACGAGGCCGCAAGGCCCACGCCCAAGACGGCAGCTTCCGCGGTACCGCCGCAGCAGCGCAGCGGCTGGGAGAAGCGGACGCTGGATGTTCTCGAAGGGCTCTACGTCCTCGTCGCGGTCTTGGTAGTGGTGGTTGTCGCCATCATCGTTGTTCTGATCCAAGCCTTCGCCGGCGCCGAGGGCGCCGGCTACGAGGTGTTCGAGCTTAGCGTCGCGTCCGCATTCACGCTGGAGCTGGCGCTGCGCATGTACTGCTTCCGGCGCGTCCACGGCGAGATCCGCGCCTTCGTCAAGGACGCCATGTCGGCCGTGGACATCTTTGTGGTGCTGCTGGACTGGATCATCTTGGCGGTGGCGTTCGCCGGCGCCAGATCTCCGGGCTACGGCGGCCTCGGCAAGAGCCTCCGTGGCGTGCGCCTCGTGCGCCTGGCGCGCATCCTGAAGACGGGGCGGCTCATCAAGAAGGTCTACGAGTTCGGGCCGGAAGAGCCGGTGGCCTACGTGCTGCCGCCCAGGTACTCCAGGACGTCAGAGATGCAGCTGGAGACCATGGTGCGCATGGTGGAGATTCTGGACCTCGTCATGGACCTCCGCAGCGACGCGCACATCTCCGCCGCTCTGGCCGCCTTCAACGCCTGGCGCTCTAGGAGTAAAGCAGAGCCGGCCGCCAGCGTGCTGCGCCGCCACCTGGCGGCGGCGACCGACCTGGACATCGGCGACGGTTCCAACAGCACCGACGCCGTGCTGCTGGACCTGTGCATGTACGAAGATGGCAACCTGACCCAGGCCGTGCTGGGCGTCCTTGTCAAGAAGCACTCCGGCGTCCACGAGCTGCTGAGCAACCAGCGTGAAGTGCAGGTGCTGGTCGACGCGGCTGCCGCCGAGATGTACCAGGACTTCCGCGCCAAGCTGCAGGTCCTCAACGAGCTGGCAGAGACGGAAGAGCTCTGGGGGAACCTGGAGACGCCCGCCGACCAAGAGAAGAATGCCGAGATCAAGCGCGTGCTGCAAGCGCTGTCCGACGCCTGTGTCGAGAAGGACCCAGAGGTCAACTTCCAGAGCGTCGTGCGGGGCCGCCGAGACGTCCAGAACATGCTGCGCAACCTGGGCGCCGTCGACACCGTGGCCGCGGTGCTCCAGCTCAGCGCCGGCATCGACGATAAGACCACCGAGCCGCTGCGCCTCAACTTGGTGGACAACATCTTCCGCTGTGTCCGCTTCCTCTCCAACTTCGTCATGGACAACCCGGCCAACCAGGAGGTCGCCGGCTTCCTGGTGGACTTCCTCTTCGCGTCGCTGGACGAGAGCTTCGGCGCCGCCGACGCCATCCGCATGATCCACCAGGACAGCGCCGCGTTGATCCAGGTGCTGCCGGAGGGCATCGTGCCGTTGCTGGTGGCCAAGCTGGAGAAGGCGCGGGAGAAGGAGAGCATCCTACGAGTGCTGCGGACGCTCACGCACGTCGGCGACGCCTACTTCGTCGAGGTGCAGTTCGAGATCGTGCGCGAGATCTCGTCGCCCATGCGGGCCGCAAGCGTCCTGAATCTCTGCCTCGAGGCCGCGCAAGTCGAGGAGCGAGACGCGCTCATGGCGGCCGCCCCTCCCACTCGCGAGAGCTTCATGGAGCTGGCCCCACCGCTGCGGTACCATGTGGAGTTGATGCGCACGCTGGCCAGCTGCGCCGTCGGCACCAAGGACGTCACGTTGGTGGAGGCGAAGCTGCAGAGCCTGCTGCCATACCAGACGCTGCTGGCCTGGATGCTGAGCGACGCCACCGTGGTGGAGGCCAAAGTGAGCTACATGCACTTCTTCCTCCACGCCTTCGTGGAGGTGGAGATCAGCTTGGACGACTTGCCCAACGACGCCGCCGTCTACCGGCTGATCGACGCGGCCATCCAGGACGTCCGGCAGCTGACGGTCATCTTCCACCAGACCTGCACACAGAAGCGGCCGCTCACGTATCTGGAGCTGCGCCGCGCAGAGTATGTCCTGGTGGCAGTCCAGACGTTCACTCTCTTCTACGAGCACTTCTTTCGGGACAGGCCACTGTCTGGCGCCGCAGGGACGGAGGCGTTGCTGGCGCCAGCCGCACCCTCGACGCTCAGCGCTGGCGATCGGAGCCCGACGCCGAAGGTTGCGAAGCCGGCGGTGGAGGAACAGAAGCCCTACGCGCAGATGGCGCTGATGTACAGCGCTCTCCGCGCGCTGTACGTGAACCCATGGCCGCTGGAGTCGACGAAGTTGGACGATGCCCTGTACGACGCCATGGACCTGCTGCACACGCTGGCGCGTACGCTGGTGCGCCTGGACCTTCCCGGGCGTCGCGTGTCCTTCACCATGAAGAGCCAGAGAATCGTCGACGACACAGAAGGCTCCGGCGTGGCGAACGACTTCGAGGCGTTCCGCTCCGCCTGCGCTGCCGATGCGGCACTCCAAGAGCTGGCGCAGCGAGGGCGCGTTGTGCACGTCATGCAGGCGATGCAGTCGCTGCCGTCAGAGAAGGACGTCGTCGATGCCGATTTACGCGTGGAGCCACTGCTGAGGAAGCTGGTTCTGCACGTGCGGGTGCGGATGACGACGACCGACTCCAAGCGAACCCTGGACGACGCCTGCACGGCCACCACCATCTGGCTGGTGACGCTCTTCCGCACCATGATCGAGACGGCCTGGGGGATGTCCATCGACGACCGTGACGAGCTGGGTGGCGACGAGCAAGACGCCCGAGCGGACGCCATCCAGAAGACACTGAATCACACCGGTGTCACCGCATTGTGCATCGATCTCATCGCGCCGGGGATCGCGGACGACTTGGTACTCGAGAGCATCAAGCTTCTGGTGGCGCTGCTGTTCAGGGAAGGCGGTCACGTGGCCGTCCAGGAGACCGTTCACGAGTGCCTCTCGAGCGACGCCAGCCGCCTCTTCTACGACGCCGTGCGCCACGAGGTGGACGCGATGGTGCAATGGCACGAGAGGATCCTGCGGGTCCAGGCCGACGCAGAAGCGCTGGAGCGCAAGAAGCTCAACATGCTCGACGATGCCAGCGACAGCGGCGACACCTTCGATCTGCTGGGGTCTGCGGCGAAGCCTGGGGGAAGAAAGAGCTTCTTAGCCGAGCTCAGCAGCTCGCGGATGCTGTCGGCCGTGATGGGAAGCCGCCACGCCGCCGTCACGCCGGACGAGAGGCCCCCGATCGGCGCTTGGGAAAGCCTCGACGAAGGTGCCGCTGGACGAGACCATCGTCAACGCGCCGGAGATTCGACTGAAGGACAGGGTCGCAAAGCTGAGAACGACGGCAAATGGGACGAGGCCGACGTCGAAGTGCCGCCGAAGCTGCTTCTCGTGCGCTTCTTGCAGCTCTGCTGCGAAGGTCACTTCCTCCGCAACCAGAATATCTTCCGGGAACAGGGCCGCACGCTGAGCGTCAATCTGCTGGAGAGCCTGCTCAAGTACCTCAAGTTCCTGTCGCGCAACCCTAGCCGCGCGTCGACGCACGCGGCGCAGGCCGTGGCCGATACGGTGCTGGAGGTCATCCAAGGTCCTTGCAGGGGCAACCAAGTCTACTTCGCCACCAACTCGGAGCTCATCGAGATCTTGAATCGCCTCTTGCGCGCCAAGGTGGTGCGCGACTGCGTGGAAGACGAGGAGACGGCACTGAAGAAGACCGCACTCGAAATCTTCGAGGCGCTGCTGGAGGGCCAGACGCCGGACAGTGAGATCTACGAGAGGATCCTCAACGTCATCCATCTCGACACGCTCCAGGCGCTGGTGCTGAGACCCGTGATGATGGAGGACGCGTCCGACGAGGCCGAGGGCCTGCAGATCGAGTCGCTCGTGCTCATGCAGATGCTCTTCGACGCCAAGCCCGCCGTTGCCGAAGAGGTGCAGCTGCCGCCCAGCGTGCAGCACATGATGGGCAACGAGGTCCGCAGCGTCGAGGTGGTGTGGAACGGCACGCTGCAGCGGCGCTTCTTCCCGCTCCCGCGCGAGATGCAGGACCTGTCCGAGGCGTCCAAGAACGCGCTCGTGCAGGAGATCGACCGGTCCAACCAGGAGAACAAGCTGCTGGACTTCGTCCGCCGCAGCCGCGATCTCTTCCGTGAGATCATGCATCAGCAGTACCTCAAGGAGCGCGGCGTCGCCGTGCTGTTCAGCCGGCAGAACCAGGACCGGGCGACGTGGATCGCCTTCTTCCTCAACATCATCATCAACCTGTGCATCATGGCGTCGTACGAGTACGACAGCAAGATGGACACCCGGCCCAGTGGCGACGCCAGCGTGGACATCTTCGTCACGCTGCTCAACATCCTGCAGATCTGCTGCTCCTGCTTCGTGTACATCTTGTTCCTGGTGGTGCGCGTCCCCGTGCTCTACGCGGCCAACCGCGCCGGCGGCCTCAGCCCGTACGTCGCCTTCGTGTACACGGCCGGCGACGGCTTCACGCTGTACTACTTCGGCTACTGCATGATCGCCATCCTGGGCATTCTGGCCGAGGAGGGGCCCATCTTCAACAGCGTCTTGCTCATGGACATCATCGTGAAGGACACCACCACCAGAGACGTGATCTACGCCGTGCTGTATCCCCTCCGCCAGCTGTCCATGACGCTGCTGCTCACGCTGATGGTGATCTACATCTTCGCGGTGAACATCTTCTTCGACTTCCGCGACGACTTCACCGAGGGCTCCGGCGAGGACGACTGCGACACGCTGCGCGGCTGCTTCCTGACCACCATCGGCTACGGCATGCGGCTCTCCGGCGGCATCGGCGACAACATGGAGCACAACATCAGCGACCGCTGGCTGCTGGACATTGCGTACTTCTTCATCGTGCTCATCATCCTGCTCAACATCGTGTTCGGCATCATCATCGACACCTTCAGCGAGCTGCGCGCGAAGAAGCAGGAGCGCGACAAGGACACGCACGAGGTGTGCTTCATCTGCGGCCTGGAGAAGGTGGTGTTCGACCGCTCGTCCGCGGACGCCACCTCCGGCTTCCGGCGCCACCACCAGCAGGACCACAACATGTGGAACTACATGGGCTTCATCACGTTCCTGTGGCTGCAGGACAAGGACGACGACGACGGCCTGGAGCAGTACGTGCGCGACTGCATCGACGCCGGCGACATCTCCTGGTTCCCGCTGGGCAAGGCGCTGTGCCTCGAGGCGCAGAGCGAGGAGCAGGAGGAGGCGCAGCGCGCTCTGGACAAGCGCCTCGACGAGCTCGAGGCGCTCACGAAGGGCCTGGCGGACACGCACCGCAAGCTGGTCGAGAAGCACGCCGCCAAGATGGAGAACCTGCTGGAGACCATGCTGCGCCGAGGCCGCCCGCCGCAGCGTCCAGGCCGCATCTCCATGCCGGACATGTCGGAGGTGCTGCACAACTTCCAGATGCCGTCTCCGCCCGCGGACGCCGAGGTGTGGGACTCCACCACCGTGCTGGTGCGGCGCGCGGACAAGCTGGTGCCGCCGCACCTGCTGGGCAACTCGGACCCCTTCCTCAACGTGCAGGCCTTCCTGGGCTCTCACAAGCTGGGCCAGACGGAGAACGTCTGGATGCTGCAGGGCGTGGAGTGGCCGGAGCGCGGGTCCAACACCATCGTGGTGCGCGAGAGCGATCTGCAAGCGGCGCCAGCCGACAGCGCTCTGCGCTTTGAAGTGCACCACCACACGCACCGCGGCCGAGGCTTCTTCCTGGGCGCCGTCGTTCTGGCGCTGGACCGCCTCCCCAAGATGGGCCCTCACGACGTGGACTTTCCCCTGCAGAAGCTGAGCAACATGGAGGGAAGCCAACAGACGATGGTGCAAGGACGCTTGACACTGCGATTCCGCCACAAATTCCGCCGCCGCTCGGCCGCTCAGTCCTTCGCCACATGAGCCGACGCGACTCTTGCCTTCCGAGGTCTTACGCCTGGGGGTTTCGGGGTCCCAGAGGGGCTGTGGCCGTAGAGCATGCGCAGGAGAAGGAGCTCGCACAAACGCGCCGTTGGAGCTTCGGAGTCTTTCCCGTCGATCTTCAAATCGTCGGATCTTTGGCGAAACGCGTTTTAGGTTTTTGGCGGGAAATGCCATGCGTCCGTCTGTCCGCCTCTCGGTCTCTGTCAGAACTTCACTTTTGGCTTTGGTGGCCTGCGAACGTTGGCGAGCTAAAGCACGGCATATGGAGGCGAACACTTCGGACTTCAGCTGTCTCGCCCAATTGAGATGCTCCGTCTCCCGGCAACCGTTGTTGAACTTGGTACTACCTTCGCCGAGTACTCCGTCCCATTCTGCGTGTTCAGTATCCGCCGGTATTCGCACTTTGAAACCAGCGACGCACTTGAACCACAACGCCGCTCGGCGCTTTTGGCGCGTGTGTGGCTGTTGTAAAGCATGTTTTGGCCTCTGCTGCTGTCCCTGCTAGGCGCCGCCGGCGCGGTGTCGCGCACAGTGGTGCAGTCGGGCAAGGCGGCGGTGACTCCGGAGGAGTTGGGCGGCGTGTTGAAGGAGCTGAGCAAAGCGCGGGTGCTTTGCACTCTCACGCCCAGCTTGCCGCAGTCTGAGAAGCTGTACAACAAGGCCTTTGGCGTCAAGTTGCCCGCAGGCTCTGTGTTCGAGAGCGAGGCGCTCAGCGTGAACATGGACGCCAACCTGGACGTGTGCGTCCTGCAAGGCTACGCCGCGGAGCGCCAGGCCGGAGAGGCGCTTTCCGCGGGCTACGCAGGTCTCGTGCAGCTGTGCAGTGCAGCCGATGTGGTCATGGTGGAGATCTTCAAGGAGGATCTGGAGGCGTCTGGCGGCTCGCTCAAGGCGGCGCTCCGAGAGCTCAAGAAGACCTCCGACAGCAAGCGGATCATGGTGGTGATGGTTCGCGGAGGGGACGCCGCCTCCGGAAGCAAGGTGCGCATGCTGAGAGGAAATCAAGGGACAAGATGAAAAAGAAGGAGAGGGAGAGAGAGAGGAGGGAGAGGGAAGCATGTGTGAATGCGTGGGAAGAAGACGAAGGTGCAAAGGGCCCCAGTCAGGATTGCTCACCTCTGCGTGCTTCGCTCACTTGACGTAGCTGGATGCTTGGTTGTCTGCGAACGAGCTGGCGGACTTGAAGGAGGCGTTCGACATCGCCGTCCTGTCCGTGGCGATGGACCCCACCGCGGAGGATGCGGAGGCGCTTGCCATCTGCGTGGCGGAGAAGTGCAAGGAAGGGACCGAGACGGGAGCCGTGGCGCAGAAGATCCTGGATGGCTGCGCCGAGGCGGAGAAGGCCAAGAGCGTGGGCCTGCCGGGGTTTGAGGAGCTGCAGGCGGCGACCGAGCTCGCGGCCCTCAAGGCCACCGCGGAGCTGCGGCGGTCGCTCCGGCCGTTCCGATCGACAGCGGAGAGTGGGAAGATCGTCAAGAACTTTGGCAAGATCTGCAACGACATTCGGGGACGCTGCCTGCAGACCTTCACGGGCACGGTGGGGTCGCTGTCCAGCCAGTTCAACGTGCCGGACGAGGTCGAGTTCCAGGCCGTCTACGCGAACGCCAAGGAGGACTTCGAGGGCCAGATGAAGCGGACCTTCGAGCGGCTGCAGGCCCGGCAGATGGACGTGCTCACGACCTCGGCCAAGCAGACGCTGCAGAGGCTGCTGCTTCGGACGCTGCGCTCGGAAGGGGCGCTCCCCCGCGACAGGCAAGCAGCCCTTGTGCGGCAGGTGCTCTACGAGTTCACGCTGAAGTCGAGACCGCTGGTCGGGAGCAACGTGGCCTTCCTGAACCGCGCCTACAAGGGCCTGGAGTCGGAGCTCACCAAGACGGCGAGCACCTTCCTGGAGACCCCGCAAGCCCAGCTGGTGACCGAGAGGCGAGTCGAGAAGGCCGCCAAGAAGCAGCAAGGGGTCAAGGGAGCACGCTCGCTCAAGGCTAGACTAGACATCGTGAGCATGATGAATCTTGGGGGCACCGGGAGCCTCGAGGGCTTCGCCGCCTACCAGGCCGGTCCCGTGAACTTCGTCGCCGGCTTCCAGAACGAGAACGACGGGGACGAGCCACTGTTCCAGATACAGCCGAAGTTCCACTTTGATCTGTCGCTCTAGCGTGGCGCGTGGTGGAAGAGAGCTTCCAGCATCGCCCGAGGATTCGTCAGCGTCTTGGAAGTCGTGTGCTCAGCGTAGGCTTTGGTTCTCGTCAATCTTCTGCGTCTTCCTGCTCCTCTTGCTCTTGCTCCCCCGTTTTCTGCTCCAGGTGCTCCGTCTACGCCAAGTGCTCCTCCATTCCCATGCATTTCTGTTCTACGATGGGTTTCTCCTACGCCCTTCAAGCCCCTACTTCTCCTGCTTGTCGAAGCTGGCCCCTAATCAAAGCTGGGCCCTCATCGAAGCTGGCCCCTAATCGAAGCTGGGCCCTAATCAAAGCTGGCCCCTAATCGTAGCTGGGCCCCAATCTCCCGCTTGTGCTCCAGCCATGGCTCCTTTCTCCACCTTTCCTCGTTCCGCAGACGACGACCCGCAAGCATCATCACACTGATGACAGAGAGGCGAGAGACCAGGGTAAGACACCACAAAACGAAGGAGTCTCTTCTTTTTATATGCGGGGATCCAAGCCGTCCTTCATTCTGCGCCTAGGAACGGGGCTTCTCCTTCTTCTCTTTGTAGAGCGCCAGCAGCGAAACCCCCGCGACCTTGACCACCTTGAAGCGCACTCCCGGGATATCTCCTACGGCGTGTCCAGAGCGCCCGAACCCCGACACCAGCACCTCGTCGTTCTCATCCACATAGTTGAGGCAGCCGTCATTGGGCACGAAGCACGCGATCTTCTTGGCGTTCTTGATCAGCTGCACCCGCACGCATTTCCGGATAGCGGAGTTGGGCTGCTTGGCCTCAATGCCCATCTTCTCTACCACGATGCCCTTGGCCATGGAGCTGCCTCCCAGGGGGTTGGCCTGCGCACCCAGATCCATCGTTACCCCGGCAACGAGGAGGAAAAACATGCAGAGCTGAGCGGAACAGACCTTCATCGCAGTGATACTGTGTGCCTTCACATAGCGCTTGGAAGCCCACTGCTCCTCGCGCCGCAGGTTGCGCAGCTTGCGTCCGGCGCGGATGCCACTAGGCTTTCCCTTACCCATGGTGCTCTGAGGAAGGCAGCAAAGAGGGTTTCGGTGGCGTTCGCACTTCAGCCTCTCAATGGCAATTGGGAAAGAGCTGAACGGGATCCAGTAGGAGACATCGGCATTTTTAAAGAATAGATATGTTTTATCGGCGACGCAGGATTGGATGCCGCTCCCGTGCCGCCGCAGGAGAGACCATGGATTGGGAGATGGGCAGAGCGGGAGACTACTATTTTGGAGTATTATACCACCATCCAAAGATCTAAATCCTCTAAGCCAATAAAGACTATCCATGACGTCATGATTATTTCAATCGACCGTTGCTGTTCCGACAGATCCACATATCAGCTGACACCCGTTCTCCTTCTGCGCTCTCCTTTCCCCCCTCTCTTCTGCCGCAGATCTTTTCCTTCCGCCGCACCACACCGCGCCACTTGTCCAGCCAGGCTCTCGTTTTCCGGTTTGACATCGTTTTGAAGAGCCATGATTCAGCCTCGCGGAGAGCGCGCCAAGGCCATGCTTCAGAGCCCGTCCAAGCGGCGTCGCCACACCCCCCGACGCACGCCGAGAGAGCCTCCTCCGGAGACGCCGGAGGCCATTCGTCGCGGCTCCGAGGAGAACGAGGCGCCCAACACCCCTGAAGGGGCCGTGAAGCCCCAGGAGCTGTTTCCCAAGGCGGCCTTGATTGAGGAGGCGCCAGATACGCCGGGCGCGGTGGTCGAACGCCGCCCGACGTCGAGGTCTAGTGGCGTGAAGGCAAAGTTGGAAGTGGAGCCGAGCGCCGACAAGGTGGACAAGAAGGCCCTGGAGATGGACAAGAAGAAGGAAAAGGTCCGCCAAAGCTACAAGGTGCTGCGCAAGGCCACGGGAGCTCTGGGAGGCAACGCCGACGGCGGAGCCATCTACGGAGAGATCACCGAGGGCAGCATGGCCCGCATCGTGACCGCGCTGGAGCAGTACTGCGGCTTCTCCTCGCGCTCCACCTTCATTGATGTCGGCTCCGGCCTGGGCAAGCCAAACGTGCACGTCGCGCAGTATCCGGGAGTGGTGTGCAGCTATGGCATCGAGCTGGAGGATATTCGGTACGCTCCTTGTTCCGACACCGCAGAGACGCGTGATTGCTTAGGAAGCGTTTGCAATGGCCACCGCCCCCACGTACCTCCCTTTTCCTCCACCTAACCCTTACGTCATGCCCGCGCTGCACAGGTACAAGCTTGCAATGATCAACCTGGATGCGCTCCTCAAGCAGGAAAGCCTGCAGCGCAGCGTCTTCTTCTCCAAGGGAGACATCGCCATGGCGGAGAGCTTCGCGGGCTTCACACATGTCTACATGTATGACCTTGGCTTCCCGCCGGAGACGCGAGAGCATATCTCGAAGATGTGGTCCGACTCGGGGCCGCACACCAAGTACGCTAGCCGTGGAGACCCTCCAGCTTGCCCTCGTGGGCTGCACCGCCTCACGACTGAAGCGTCTTCTCCCTTCTGCAGATATCTGGTGTCCTACATCAGACCCAGCGTGCTGATAGAGCAGTATGACATGGAGATCGAGGAGCTCGTCGACGAAGATGGGGAGCCTCTCCGCATCCCAACGTCCATGCACGGTGAGCGGTTGGTGGACCATCATCATCTTGGTTGCGTTGAGGCTTCTCCTTTCAGCAGGTCGAAGCTGACGCGTTTCCCCCTTAGGCTCCGCCGAAGGTCACACTGCGTACTTCTACAAACGATCTCCTCCGATGACGACGGATGACGAGTTCCCAGCCGACGCGTCCGAGATTGCGAGCATGGTGGACCCGGTTTTCAAGCAAGGCTTTGAGCTTGTGGGCGGGCCCGTGGAGGACCTGCAAGCGCACACGACCGCCGTCGTCGCGGACTACCTGACGGAGACCAGGAAGACCAGGTCCCGCACCGGACGCAGGAAGGTTCGAAATGACTAGCACGACGACGAAGCTTGAGCGACGTAGGTCGATTTGTCCAGGTGCAGCGTCGGTCGAAGGTTGTCCCAACGGGCTGCATCCCTTGTTTGTGTGGCGATGCGGCAAGCCCTCCCCTTTTTCATGAGCGAAGCTCGTTATGCGCCTTCCTGTCTACAAAGGCTACGAACGAAGTGATTGTTACTTGCTTCTCTCAGAGCGGCACTAAGCGCTCGGGATCGTCTAGCCAGTCTAAGTTCTGCAGCTGCCCATCGGCGGTTGCTTTCATCTTTACAGCCTGCAGGGGCACGCCCACGTTCAGCATCTTGAAATAGGTCACACAGGCGGGATGTGTGCGCGCCGGAACCATGCCATCTTCCTTCACGGGCCCTTCGTCTTCCGGAGTCTCTTCGGCATTCGCCGGCGTTTCCGCCGGTGCTTCAGCGGAAGTCGCCGGCTCTTCGGCTACTGCGGGGGCGACTACAACACTAGAGCTCTGTGCGATGCTCACGATCGACGGAGAGCGCAACTTCGCCTCCAGCACCTGCAAAAGCGTCTCCAGACGAGTGACTTTCGCGCTCACTTTCGCCAGGCGCTCGTCGCACTGCAGCGCAAAGCTATTGAGGAACGCAGTGGTCTGCAGAATGAAGTGATTGACCAGCAGCGCCGAATGAGGCGCCGGCGCGCCCGCCATTGGCCTCAAAACGCAGCGTAGGACACAGATTTTGGCGCCAAAATCCTGGGCATTTTCGTGGATTTCGTCAAAACAAGAAAAGGAATGGGACAGACGACGGGACTGTGACAGAGGGAGCGAAAAAAGACGGTGACGGACGGAGACCAGGCTCGCGGTGACAGAATCCAAATCCGAAGGGCCCAAAACCCAAAACACGAAACACGAAAGATAGGAAGGCATTCAAATGATCATCTGCGCCACAAAGCGCCTTGTGGACGAGCGATGCCGTCTGAAGTGGCCATGTGGCTCCAACTAACTTCAGAATGGCGTGAGAGACCTGCGTGAGCTGCGCAATGCCGCCGCTTGGCGCTTGCGACGCTGTAGCAAAGCCGAAGAGGCGATCAGCTGATGCGCCAAAGACGCTTCCGCGCGTCCAAAAGGCCACAAACCGCCGCTGCTCTGGAGA
>JAAMXY010001144.1:0-67149 GCA_019677205.1 Pinguiococcus pyrenoidosus
TCCGTGCTTCTGTCCAGCGGAAGACTTGGAAGCTCCCGCAAGCCGCTCAGCTGCAGACTTTGCGCGGGCGGTAGCGCGGACAAGGTGCTGTACTTCTTCTTGCCGCCGATCTGGCGCTGCTTGTGCCGAGGATTGTCCTTGCAATACACGTACAGCCTTCCTTTGCGCCGCACAGTGAAGCAGTGGCGGCAGATGCGCCGAACGGCCGTCTTCACGCGCATCAGCGCTGCGTGAGAGCTGCTCTGTGGCAGCTTCGCCGGTCCTCAGTCCTCTTGGCGCGAAGCGCTCCAGCCCTCCGCCCTCCGTCTGTGACGCTCCGCCATCAGTAGCCCGACTGATAGCACTTCCGGCTTCCGAAGTATCCCGAGAACCGGTCCTCTCCCAGTTTTCGCGAATATCAGATCTCGTTCTTTCGACGATTTCAGGGCTTTTCAATGGATTCCGAGGTGCACCGAACACCCCAAACCCAACAGAAACGACCGGCGGTCGCGCGCTCTCACGGCCCCGTGTCTTCCTCGCGCGTGGAAAAATGCCCGCGTACGGTTCGTCGTTGGGCGAGATCGAGGCAGCAGAGGCCTGTGGGGCTGCTCTGCTGCCGCTGAGAACCAAGAAACGTGGCCCGGCACAGAGGTGATTCCGTTGGATTTGGGGCCGGCCCACAAAGCCTTTCGGCGTCTCATCTTTTGGGACTTCCGCGGACCACAGGTCTCCTGAGGGCGAGGTCGACATCATTGACGAGGCGCTCACGTACTACCGAGCGAACGTGCTGTTCGCCACGTTCTCCATGTCGACAGGCGCCGATCGCACCATGGCGGTGAGCACAAATCCCTGGCGGTGCCGGCTGACCGGGCCTGTCGAAGCTCATTCGCGCCTTCTGTTCACCCCAGTACCTCACGCTCTTCATTGGGTACTGCATGAAGCTTCTGGACCGCGTCGGAGACGTGCGCGAGGCGCAGCGCAAGGTGTTGGAGGTCGGTGCCAGGCCCTTCGCGGTTCCGGGAGACCCCGAGTGGGTCTTGGGGACGATGTTTCCGGCGCCAAGCTCCAGGACCGAGTCCGATGCCTTCAAGGCGTACTTCAAGCAAGCGCGCGAGGAGACGGCGGAGAGGCTCCTGGCGAAGCTGTACAAGGAAGACGGGACGAAGAACAAGTGGTGGGCCATGTTCGGGAAACGGAAGTTCATGGGCCTTGAGATGAAGGACTTGTAGCTCGCCAGTGGATGGGTTGCGACCTTTGCAGGGAGTATGGAAAGCGATGGAAAAGCTTGGGTGACAGAACGACGCTTCAGAACGACGCTTCAGAACGACGCTTCAGAACGACGCTTCAGATGGAAGATTTTCCTTTGCGGAGAGATCCAGCGTTTGCCTTGTTGGGCGTAGGAGAACCCACGTAGACAAGCCATTACTGATTTGCCTGGCGTTCCCACTGCGAGGACAAGCTCTGCACCATGGCGTCCCACTTCTGCGTCCAGCTTGCTTCTTCCGCGAGCAGTGCGGCATACTTGCTCTGAACATCTTGCTTGAAGCTGGCGAGATAGGCTAGGTACTCGTCAAACACCCGGGAACGCGTTAGCAACACCCGGCGATGCGCCGTGGTCACAAAAGAGCGCAACTTTGGCTGCTTCTCTGCCGCCTCAAGCCACGCAGGGGCGACGCATTCTGCATCCAGCGCGATGGAATCCACTGGACCATCGCCCTCCGCTTCCATTGCGCTCAACGCCGCGGGAAGCTCTACCAGAGTCGATAGCTTGTCGGACAGCGGAAGCGCCGGCCAGGTTCTTGCTTCGAAGGCTCGGCCATCTTGACCGTCATTGCGCAGCCACTCATACGGCACCGGCGTCCCCTCGTCGTTGCCGCCTTCGGCCTGGCCGGCCTTGAAGGCCTCCCTTGCGGCTTTTCGACGCTGCGCTTTGCGAAGGCGCCGCAAGCTCCGGCGAGACGCGGGCAGATCGTCGTCCCCGGGGAGCGACGATAGGTCCTCACAGAACACGAAGGAGTCAAGGAGCGCAAGAAGCTGCTTGGAAGCACCGCACAGCTCCAGGACAAACCTTTCGGCGTTCCTCGAGGCCTGCAGGAGCAGACGCCACTTGAACTCAGCGATAGCAGCTCTCACTTCCGCGCTCCTTTGATCCTCTCGCTGCTGGAGCGCGACGAGCTCCTGGTGAAAGTCCGGGACGGCCAAGCGAGGCCGGAGCTCCTGACTGTGTAGCACTCGAGTGCTTTGCCACCCCACCAGAAGCTTCTTGAACGCCAATTCCGTCTGGTGCTGTGCTTCGCGCGAGCGGCTGACGTAGAGCCCTTTGATGTCCTCGAGGACTGCGCAGGGTGCACTCAAGCATCCCCCGGACATCTCCAGTAGAGGCTTGCTGCCCTCTTCCGCCGCGTCCCTCTTTTTCTGAACGACCAGCGCCTCGATATCCCGTATCTGGTTGCGAAGGCGACGACGAGACTCGTCCCGAGCGCCCCCATCGCCGAGCACGCGCTGCGTCACGTTCTTGAGCCACTCCTGCAGCGACGAAGGAACGCCCTCGGGACCCAAGAGATCTGCTTTGCCTTCTTGGTCGTAGAGCTCCCGAGTCTCCTTGCGGCAGGCTTCGTCCAGGCCGGAAATCGACTGCCCGAGGTTCGCAGTCGTCGAGTACCCCTTCGACCTCAGCTCATCAAAATCGGTCGCCGCGACCACTATATCCGCGTTCAGAAGCTCCGCTAGACGCTCGGGGTCGGCAGGGACCTGCCCTACGAAGCACTCGCGCTTCTCTTGGCGAGGAAGCATTGAAGGGGCGGTCGACCAGCAGTCTTGGTCCCGAAGAAAGTTTAGGTAGCTCCCACGGAGCTGGAGCAGATCTCTCAGGTGGAGCAGATTCTCCAGCACGAGAGCGTACTTGAACGGAGGGTCGAACGCCTTTCGAAGCTCTTTATGTGTCTGCGCTTCGCGACACTTTCGCGCGTTCGCCTGGATCTCCGCGGCCAGCTCGCGCAGGGTCTTGATGTAGGCATCCACCGCTCCCGCAGACTTGTCGTCCTGGGTCAACTCCGTGCGCAATCGCTCCTGAGCTCTTCGGCGCGGAGCGCCATACTTGTTTCCCAGCCCTTCGCACAGGCTAAGGTCCTGAAAGCAGCGATCGAACTCATCCTTGAATTCGTTGAAATGGCTGAGCGCTTCGAGCCTCTCCTGCTCCAGCTTCTCGAGCGACGCTTGCTGCTCTTCGTACTGCGCCTCATACTTCTTGGAGAGCGGCTCGAGCTGCATGCGGATGATGTCCAGTTCGGAAGAGTCGTAGTCGCCTCCGTCACGGAACGACACACAGCTGCGCAGCATCGTCTCGTTCTTCCCGTCCAGTTGCTTCTTCACGCTCTCCCGGGTCGACCGAAGTTGCTCCATCATCTCGGTGCCTTGCGACTCGAAGTCGAGCCGCAGCTTCTTGGCCCGCATCTCTCCACCTTGAAGCGCAGCCAGAGAAGCCATTCCCGGAAGGCTCTCCTGCACGACGCGCAGCGCCGCTTCAAACTCGCTACACTTGTCGCGACCCTGCTTGACAAGTGCCAGGAAGTCGCCCTCGAGGGAAGCCGACCTTGCCAGTGCCTCCCGCTGGAATCGTTCCGTCTTCTGCTTGTGTGCGACCAGCTCTGCTTCTCGGGGTAGCTTGTAGCTCACTTCGGCCCGACCTCGACGCGGCCAGTGAAGACGAAGACGCTCCTCGAGCTCGTCGGTGAGAGCCTTCTGCCGCTTCCAGCAGAGGGCCCTCACGTTCTCTCTGCGCACCTCGGCACCGTCCTCTAGCTTCTGCAACAAGTCGTCTCGAAAGAGCTCGATCATGGTCGAGAGGCGCTCGTGCGGGATGGCAAGCTCAGCAACGCATTCCTGCCCGTCCGCATCTCGCGGAGGATGGGCCGCTTCCTCTGCCGCCTTGGCAGCGGCCTCCGCGGCGGCTTCCGCCTCGCGACGCAGCCTCTCCGCCTCCTCCTCGCGGAATCTGACGACACGGCCTCTAACTGCGTCGTACGCTTCCGCTTGCGGGGCTTTCAGCGGCGCGAGCTCCTCTTCAGTGAGGAGGACGAAGGCATTCGATTCCTCTACAATCAATGCTGCTTGCTCCTCCTCCGTGAGCTCATCCCATGCTTTTCCGTCGTCAGGGATGTACCCGGGTTTCCACCACGGCGCAGCCTGCTCCAGGTGCTCCTCCTTGCTAGCTCCGCTGCCTGCCTGTTCCTCGCCAGACTGCGACCCGTCGGCCGCCGCAAGGCCGCTCTCCTCGGTGCCTTCCTCTTCCATGTCGTCCTGCTCATCCTCGACGGGCCGGAGGAGGTCAAGGGCAATCTCCGCAGGATCTCTCTCCACGCCATAAGATACAGTGAAGGTCTCTTGGGCTCCTGCAGCGAAGGCTGTGATGTCGTCGTGCTCCTGATCATGGCCTACCTCGGGGACGACCGCGCGCTTGCAGACGACGAAAGCCTTGTCCACCGCGACGCCTTCCCACTCCGCCGGAGTTTCTCCCCGCTTTTGAAGCTGCGCAATCTCCTCTTCGTAGTTGCGGACCTGCGGCTTGTCCGGAGCTTCAGAAGTCTCTTCGTGATTGTCGTCTGGTCCACCTCCACCATTCTCCCCTGGCTCCGTAGGCCCTTGCGCGTCTTGCTTGCCGGCGGAGTCTTCAGGATGAATCGGTTCTTCGTTTGTCGACAGTTCCTCTTGTCGGGCTTGGCGCTCCTTTCTCAGCTTTTCCACCTGATCTTCTGCTTCTTCGGCAAAGTGTGGTCGTGGTGGAATCATACCCAGCGCGCTACACACCGTGCGCCGATAGTTGCGAAGGTTCCGGCTGACCTCGAGTGGATGACTGCTGCACGTTTTCAGCATCAAGGTGTGATACTCACGATAGCTCTGTTCGATAACATCCAGCATCTGCAGGGTGGACTCGAAGCTCTGCGAGAGCTCTCCATCATTCGCCGCATGGCGTAGCCGGTCTAGAGACTGGGTCAAGTGCTCCTCGTGGTCCTCATGAGCCATCCGGAAATCCTCTTTCCTCTCCCACAACTCGTCAAGTGATGCTTCGTCGATGTGCTGCTCTAGCTTCAGAAACTGCTCCCTCGCCTTTCCAATCAGCGTCAGGTGATCGCAGATTCTCTCGGCGCAAGCTTGCAGCTGCACCGCTTGCCTCTCCATGAACTTTGCGATCCGTTCAATGAGATCCGCGCTCTCCCGCTCCCTGCTCAAGAGTACCTCATCACATTCCTCGGCCACGAGCTCGTCGACGGCCGTGTTGCAGGCTTCCTGCTCGTCGCACATGTCTCGAGCGTCTCGAACGGCGGACTTGGTCGCTTCCGGTAGCTCACACGTGAAGACGCACAGCGCCAAGCGGCGATGGAAAGCCCGAACCCGCTGCATGTCGACATGCACGCCATCGAATGCCGTGGACGCCCGCGACACGGACGAAATTCGTGACTGACTTTTTCTATGCTGCCGCTCAGAGGCGTCGTCTTCCTCCGCATGGCTGACGGTGAAACCCTCACTTGGCATCGACATGTTGTCCAACTCCTGACTGGAGCTGCGGTTGGTTCGGGCTGACCTCGCCCGAGACCGTGCGCGCTGTCGGCTCAGCGAGGCGCTCTGGCCGTCTTCGATCATCTGCAGCATCTCCTCGAGCTCCTGCTGCAACACCTCAACGTCTGACTTCAAGTCTTCGTCCACTGATTCGGTGGCTACGAGTTCCGCGAGGCGAATCTTCAAGGTGGCGAAGAGCTTGGGAACCTCGATCTTCACCGCGACGCGCAGCTTCTCGCACAAGCCGCACAAGATGCCGCGCAGCTCGCCCTTTGACTCCGCTTCAAGCGCAGTGCGGAGTTCGAAGGCACTGATCACGCGATTGAGCCGCTGCTTCAGCTGGTCGACGCCCGACGTGTAAAAGAGATCGGGTCCTGATTCCAGACCGACGGCAATGCTACTCAGCTCTGCCTTCAAGTCTCCTGCGCCGCTCCACCACTCGTCAGAGGTTTCTGACGCTTCGCGAAGGAAGGTGCGGATACTCTGCGCCCCACTTGTGAGCTCCGGCTCGCTGCGGAGGGCTGCAAAATGATGCAGCTGAGCGCGGAGCGTCTCTCTCCGCGCCTCCGCCTCCTTCGCCTTTGCTTCCTTCAACTCTTGAAGCTTCAGATGATCGCTTCTAATGGCGGCGACTTCCTCTTCGGCCACTTTGCCGAAGTGATCCTTGATCTTCAAAACGTATTCCGAACGCAGGCTTGTTGCGTTGAATCGCTCCAACTCGGCGAGGAGCTCCAGCCGCCGAGTCTGCCGGGCAGCCTGCCCTGCCTTTACTTCCTCCAGGAATGCCGTTCTTTCCGGTGGATTCCTGTATGCGTCGGAGTTGAGATCCGCGTGAAACTCGGAGAGGGCCTTGTTGTGGCGCAGCCAGCGCCATCGCTGAAGCCGGCCTTCCCAGTGGGCCTTTGCGGCAGCCGCGACGGCAACATCCTTCCTGTGCATTCTGCTGACCAGCTCTACGTGTGCTTTCCGATTCGCCACCACGACCTTGTTCATCTCGTAGCTAAGCTCCTCCGCAATACGCTCCACGGTCGGAGGAAGTCGGTGGGCGATGCCATTGAGCAGATCAACAACTCGCCGGACCTCGCGGTTCGCCCAGTGCGCCCTTTGCACTTCGACCTCCTCCAGGGCGGCTCTGAACAAGTCGATCTCTTCAGTTCTCGCGTCGCAGAGACCTCTGAGCTCCCGTTTGCTCTCCAGAACGTCGCGAAAGTCCAGCGTCGTCAAGAGGTCTTCGTTGTCCAGCCGCTCCCGCAGCCCCAGCAAGCTGGTGTCAGCTTCCTCCAGATCTCTCCGTATCTTCTGGCTGCAAACGATGACCTTTTCTTCCAGCTCATCGCTGATGCCCATCAGCCTTTGCTCATAGTCGCGAAGAACCGCCTCGTGGCGATCCCGCTTCTCGTCCTGCTTCTTCAAGATTCGCTTGAAGCCCTCGCTGGAAACCACCTTTGCCCGGTGACCGTGCAGGGCCGCGACGCTCGCGATCTGTCAAAAGGAAAGCCACGGCATTTCATCAGCAACTAGCGCCAGAGCAAGTGCTGTCTTTTCAGCTCATCGCGCGCACCTCTTCCTGAACCTCGGGCCTCATCTCCGCGTTTGCGGAGCCTCCGGTGCTGAGTGTCGCCAGCGTGGCGGGCACGGAAATTGGCGTGTCCGCGGTCTCCAGTACATGCTGCTGCTTTGCCGCAAGTTTGAGCAGCGAGCGCTGTATCACAGGCTTCTGGCAACGATTGGCGTCCTCCAAAGCCTTCAAGAGGCTCTGCTCCGCCTCCGACTTGAGTTGCAACGCCATGCCGGAGTCGGGATTACGAATTGCAACTGAGGAGCGACTCCGCTTTGGGCAAGATGGACGCCTTGGTGGGGGCCATCTCACTGCCAACTTGCGTGACAGATGCAAGTTCTCCCCATGGAAAAGCGCGGGAAAGTTGTCCGCAAGCCGGTTACGAAAGCGACAGAGACCAACACAGGCGTTTCCGGGTTGAAATGCTCTGCGGTGATTGGTTCATCATGCCAGCTTGCCTTCCGTCGCTTCCGACAGAGGACGAAGGCCGCAATGAAAGGAGAACATCGGAATGCAGTGCCCTGCGCCAGACGACACGCCGCGGGCGAAGCATGGACATCGGATAAAGCAAAGCTCTCGGGGTTGCGATGTTTCCTCGTGCATGCTTTTCGAATCCGAGATGCATCCGCATCAGAGATCATCAGCATGCAGCCAGCCGCCCAGACGAGTGCTGTGCGTGACGCACTGGCCTGTCTCCGAGCGACGCCACGCACATCATCGAGTAGCCAGCTCCGCCCTCACCGGCCCCATATTAAACATGCCCGTAGTGGATAACGTAGCTTCCTACCGTTGGCAGATAGCTAGCAGTCATGGTCTGTCGCTCTACGACTCGCTCCCCAAGCCTTCTCCTCACAGTGCCAACAGTCGCTCGCTAGGCAGCGGCGCTAGCTAGCAGCTCCTAGCTAGGCAGGCCAATCGCTCGTTCCCAATCGCTGCAAGCCATCACTGCATCGCCTGGGTGACGTGCCTTACCCCTCACCTGCCAGCCCGTATGTACCTGGTACAGTACGTCTCCCTCGGCTGCCCTGGCGCTTGACGCCATCCGTTTCCAGCGGCGCAGCCCATCGCCGCCGCGAGTCGACGTGTCTTCGGGTCGAACCGTTTCATTTGGAGAAATTCCTATTTCATTTTGAATTTTCTGACATGCTGATGTTCAGCATTCGGAATGGATCTCCAAAAACGTAATTTCCCAATACCACGCAAAACTTAAGCAGTCCAAATTTCAGTTAATGCGGTGTCTTCTCGACGATTCAGCAGCGCTCAAGGGCGCCGCGCTGCGCCGGACCTGCTTCGTCCGGACGCTGCTCTTGGCCAGCGAGCAATGCTGATTCTGTAGCAGACCTGTGCATCGCGCGGCTTCAGAACGTCCAGCGCGGTTCTCATCGCGTGGTCCTTTTTCGTTGAGGAGGTCCGATGGGAGCGAGATCCAACGGATTCTGCACGGATGTGCATTTCACGGCTCCGCCGGGCCTGCCATGCCTCACCTCGTATCTCGGCATCTTCTTCGTGGTGGTGCTGGTGGGCACCTTCGCGTACATGCTGCGCAAGATCTTCGTGAACATTCGCCGCGCCATGGCCGGCATGTCGAAGAACACGGTGAGCATCGACGTCCACATGAGCGTGCTCACCCACCTGGCACCCTGGGCGGTCGTCTGGAGCGTCTTCGTGCTGCTGGACACCAGCGCATCCGGCCACGATGGGGTAAGTAAGCTTCTTGGGGGGGTGGTCGGGGCCAGATGGGTGTTGGGCGTCGGTTGCTTGGGCGGGGGTTTGTTTGGGCGAAGCAATGCGGTAGCCTCCTTTGCCCTGCTTAGGCCTGGCCTGGCTTAGGCCTGGCCTGGCGTGGCGCCAGTCCTTCCCAAGCTGCTCCACCTTTTCGTGCACTTTCTGATTGTTGTTTTCCGCTGCAGACCTTTCCTGCCGCGGACATCGTCATGGCGTTGGTCATGGCCTATGCCTACAGCCTGGAGCTGCGGCTGTTCCTTCTGCTGACGCAAGACATCGGGGCCGCGGCGGTGAACCGAGCGTGGTACCTTGCCGGCGGGACGGCCACCTTTGTCATGGTCCTGGCAGTTTTCATTCCTGGTGCGATTGGCGAGGCGCTGGGAGTGGAGAACGATGACGACGACGACAACGACCAGGGCAAGACGCTGAACCGAGTTGTCCGCGCGCGTTTCGTCATTCTCGTGATTTTCAACGTCTGCCTCTTCTTCGGGAGCATCGGCTTGTACCTGACGACGCAGTACCAGCTCCGCATCGTCAACCCTGTGAGTGGCGTCGGAAGGCGAGCTGTTCTTTCCTACTGCATCTTCATGGCCTGTGTCTACGGGGGATGGGCGCTCGCCTACGGCCTGCAGCTGTCCAGAGAGGACGTAGAGGCGGATGCGGGCATCTGCGTCGGCGACGCCACGATCCTGGTGTACTTCCTTGGATTCCCGCCCATCGTCTACTCTTGCCTGAAGCGGGACAGCCAGTACTGGACGCAGGACGCGATCGGGGAGAAGCTCACGGGCACGTCCAGCGACGAGCAGATGGAGGTGGACGAGGAAGACGACAGCCGGATGCTGCAGCAGTGGAATGACAAGAGCGCCATTCAAGAGGCTGGCCTCTTCCACTCGGTCTTCGTACCGCACAGGGAGCTCTTCTTCCGCAAGGCGCTGGTCAACAGAATGGACGTCGCGGTGGAGCTGCACATCTGGCGACGCCGCCTGGTGGTGCTGAAGAACTTCAAGCTGGACTTCCTCACCCGCGAGAACATCGTCTTCTTCCGGCAGGAGGCAGATCTCCTTCGACGCCTGCTGCATCCGAATATTGTGCAGTTCCTCGGAGTCGTCATCAACCCACCGAACATGGGGATCATGATGGAGTACTGCAAGAACGGGGACCTCATGAACATCAACCAGCGCTTGCTCAAGGATTTCAAGCTCAAGTCCAACCACTTCCGTCGTCTCCTGCGGAACAAGAGTCTGCGGGGCTCGGGCACGTCTGCTTTCGAGACGGCTGGCCAGATCGACGTCAGCGTCATCAACGCCCAGGCGCAGCACCAGGCGCGCAAAGTGAGTGGGCTCTTCGTGGGACGGCTTCAAGGATTCGACCCGCTTCGCGTGATGCGCGAGATCTCTGCGGGCATGAAGTACTTGCACGACAAAGGGCTGATTCACAGAGACCTGAAGTCGCCGAATGTCCTGCTAGATGCTACGTGGACGGCCAAGATTGTGGACTTTGGCGACGCCACGCAGCATCGGGGCCGCTTCCAGAAGGCGCTCTCGATGGGGACCCTCATCAGAAGTTCGCGAAGCTTTCCGGAAGATGGACCCATCGAAACTTCAAAGCAAGACTTCATGGAGATGGAAAATGGAACGGCCTCGTGGGCTGCTCCAGAATTGATCCAAGGCTCTCCACCAACATCGAAGGTCGACGTCTACAGCTTTGGGGTCGTTTTGTGGGAGATCTTGACCTTCGAAGTCCCCTTCCTGTACCTGAGTGCCTCAGACATTCATGGCGCGGTGTCTCCAGAGATACGCGAGAGCCTCGTCTCCACGTCGAACACAATGGTAGGACGTGACGAACTCCATAGATGCAAGACCATGTGGAAAGCTTCTCATGCTCTCCACATTTCACAGGAGGGGTCCGATCCCAATGATGAGCTCGACTTTTTCCGAAAGAGCGAAGGAGACAAGCCGACGACCTTGAATTCCATGAACGCAGATGGTGAGTTCACGATCTGTCGTGCCTGGGAGTAGGACTTGTTGCGCAGGCGGAAGACCTGTTTGCCGCCCTCTTCCTCACGGTTGTTATGTCTCTTCCGCCAGCGATCGCGGCGCGGAAAGCTCGATACTGGGGAACTGAGCATCTCATCGATAGCCCGGCGTCATCTACGAGGCACAGCTTCCGGAGGTCGGACTTCGCGGAGGAGCCGGCGGTGCCGCTTAAGGCCGAAACAAGTAGCGACAAGGAGTACTCGCGAGGTGAGGCCCCGGGCGAAAGGGATTGCTCAGCCTCGACTGGCCGCCGTTAACGCGAGCTCGGGCTCGACGCAATCACCTCGACAATAGGACATGACGTGGAGCAGCCGGATTCTCGAAGCGCGTCTCCTTCGCTTCACGGCTTGCGGTCGAACAGCGACAAGAAGCCCACGGGAAATGGCGAGGAGGAGACTCATCTACAGCGATGCGAGATTCAGACGCCAGCGATTGCCAAGGAGCTCGTCGTCGACCTTGGGTTGCGTCCCCCCCGGCCGATGGGAATTCCGCAGCGCATGTCCGAGCTTCTGCATGTAAGGGAGTCTACTTTCCTCCCCAGCTCATCCCGAAACTGATGAGGTTTCTCGATCCACTACTAGGCTTGCCTTTCTGCGACTCCCGAGAGTCGACCGTCCTTTTCTGAAATCTGTCGTGAACTGGACGCCGTGTGTCGAAACCGAGAGCAGGTGAGCATCCTGAAGCGTCTCTCAGGACTGCCGTTCGCTTGCACAGAGCTGACGTTTCGATCACACGATCATTTCCCCTTCAAAGAGCCTCTTTCGCGAGGACTTCCCCTTCAGAATCGCGCCTCTCGTAAATCGTACGAAGGACGAGGTACGGCTTCTCTCTTGAAGCGCGAGGAGTGCAACTGTTCCTCAGCTCGCTCACCCCGCAATCGTGTGTTCGCAGGATATCTTGCGGCAACGACCGAGCTGGTCGTCGCGGTAGCTTTTGGGAGCCCTAGTACCAGTTGTTTTCGACGACCTTCAAAGCGGATTTGCCGTTGGCGGAAGGCTTCCCACATGAGAAATATGCATGGTGTCTCTCCCTGTCCAGCTGTTGTGGTGTGCTGTGCTTTGCTGTGCTTTACTCGTTTTTTGAAGTAACTGTCGCATGTCGTAGAGAGTGCAGGCGGACGTGGTCGTAACATCGCCGAAGCGTTGATTTCTTCTTTACGTGGTTTCAGTTTTTTCGTTTTGATCGAGCCCCCCCCCCAAGAAACGAAGGCTCCGGCGAGCCTTTGCCGCGAACACCAGGACATATAGCAGATGGGAATGCCCGCAAGGCACGGCTCCAATCCTCCGGACACGTCTGATCAATCCGGATCGCTCCGCACGAGGCACTGCGCTGGACTTGATATTACTTCTTCTCCTTGCTTGCGTAGTACAGAGTCATGCCACCCACCGAGCACAGCACACCCACGACAAACAAGAGCGGGGGACGGGTTCCTGTCAAGATGAAGGTCGTCACCGCCGCCAGCACGACTGGCCAGGGCTTGCTGAAGGCATAGAGAAGGTTCCCCCCATACTTGAAGGTGGCGGCAATGGCAATCGCTGAGAGCGCTTTCAAGAGCACGACCACCTGCACGCCTGTTGGCTTGAACCCAGCAAGTGTTTCGGAGATGGCCAGATGCCCACCGCCGCCGAACACGTGTCTCAGGAGATTTCCCAGCACCAGCCAGATGCTGATGGCGCTCGTCAACTGCACGTTGCGGACCCACATGTTCCCAGAGCCGGTCTTCAGGGATGCCTCGTACGCGACGTTGGCGTACGCGGAGGCGACCTGTCCAATCAAGACAGCTGTGATCCCGAGCGTCTTGTTGCCCCCAACGGCGACGCCGCTTGCCACATCCTTCAGCGAGACCATGACCGCGCCTGCGAAGAGGCAGGCCAATCCAAGAAGCTGCGGCCCGTTGAATCTATCCACCAGTCCGCGGAGCTTCAGGAAGGTGGCGGTGAAGAAGATCTTCGTCTGCGCCAGGACGCAGTATGTCGCCGCTCCGAGATTGGACAAGGCGTAGAAGTACACCAGGTTGTCCAGGGCGTACACAAGACCAATAGCGCCAAGCCGTTGCGGCTCATCTCGCACGGCCTGGGTGAACACGCCGCGAATGGTGTAGTTCTCCGCCTCTCCCGGCGGCAGCGGTTTCTTCGCCAGGCGGCGGTACAGGTTGCGCGACATGATCCACAGGATGATCAGCGGGAACACCGTCAGCTCGGCCACGAGCGCCATGGCTTGTGCCGGCGGCCTAGCCGTGTAGTTGGTAAGCAGGTCCGTGCTGCTCTTGATGATCACCAGCATGGTGACCACCGCCAGCGCCATGGGCCTGGTGCTGCTGGCGTCCAGCTGCTTTGGAGACTCCGCTTGGGACTCCCGCGGGGCGTCTCTACCCGGGACGGCAATCGCACCGTCGCTGCAACAGAAGAAAGCTCAGTTCGACGCTTCTCCCAGTGATTCCACTGCAGTTGCGCACCTTCCCGCGGCGGCACTGGAGCTCAGCGGCTGCAGCACAAGTCGACGATCCACGAAAGGCCGGGACTGGGCTCTCCTAGCGGGGCATCGCGACACTAGAGCTTTTGACGGGGCCAGGACGCCCAGCATGACGACGCACTTGGCCGTCCAGGCCATCCATGCCGAGTACTTCATGTTTCAAAACGTCAACTCGACGGGCGTTCACCTCGGCGAAGGCTGCTTCTCCACACGGCTCTCTCCTTACGCAAGTCTGCTACCCATTGGCACGCGCACGGGCACAATCCCGGCCGGTGAGCGGCTGCGAGCGCTGCGAGCGGCGCCAACGGGCCGGCGTCGCACCTGCGATCAGCTGATGTCCTGACGTGCGAACGCTGAAAACAGGGGGTGCAAGCGAGCGAAACTTCATCCTTCTGTCACGGGGAGCGCCCGGGTGTCAGCTGATACCTTTTCTCGGGAGCGGATTGGGGCGTCGAGTTCCTGGGGGGTTGTGGCTTCCAGCGCTGGGAGGGGGTCCGAATCGAAGCCACAGGCCCAGCTCGTCCCTTTCAGCACTTCAACACCGCAGCGCTTCACTTCGGCACAGTGCGCTGCTGGCTGTCTTCCGCAGGGCCTTGCAAGCACGGCAAGACGAGGCGGGCGAACTGCTTCCTCAGCCGCACGAAGGAACCGAAAAGAAGCATAGCTTTGGCAAAAGCAGAATGGGAAGCGTGGGTGGGGCAACAAAGAGCAGTCGCGCCCACAAAGGAGAGACCAGAAGGTGGCAAGACCCAGGAACAGTGTGATATACATTCAGCAGGCCATCTGCGCTCCCTTCTCTTCCACTGGCCTCGGCCCCAATTAAGGTTGCTCGTACGAATCTACCCCATTATGTCCTCCGCGCCTTCGCGCCACCGCGTCACCGCGCCAAGCCTTCCACTCCTCAAGAGAGGGCTGTGCGGGGGGTTCCAATATCCGCAGCCCCGACGAGAAGCCGGATTCGCATCCCTCTCGCATCGTATCCGGACTCAATAACTCCGTTGCCGGTGGGCGTCCCCCTGCTATCCCCGCGGTGATGGAGCCCGTGTATGGCATAGATGTTCAACAAGGAGTCTCGGATCGGTGCGAGCGGCGTTACCGGGCCCTCTGCTGAGTATCTAGCATGACAACGGGCGAAACGCGGCGGCGGCTCCACAGACCTCCCACGGTGGCGTTGGACAGTCTCCTGGCAACTTGCAAGGCTTGCCCACGGATCGTATCCCCAATTCTCAGGGCAATGTTCGACATTCTGGTGATGCACGCGCAGACGTTGGAGATCAGTCCGTCAGTCTCCGAAAAGAGTAAACGTTGATCACATCATGGTCGCCGGGGGGAAAGGGCTGGCGCCCGGCGTACCTCCTTTTCCGTTGCTCTTCCTCCTCCTCGTGGATGACAGCCTCCATCATCTCGCGTCTCAGCTTCTCCTGTGCTTTGAAACCCGCAAAGGTGCCTGTCTGGAGCATGTTGATCACTTCGCCCTCCGCCTAGAGGACGGCACGGTCCTGCGTCAGCAATGCGCGGCGAAAGGAAGGAATGGCTGAAGGGGCCTTACCGCATCGAAGAGCGACACCCTTAACGTGTCCGAATCCGGAGCCTCCTCCACTTCCCTCCGAATCCTTTCCCTGAGCCCCGCACTGATGTTCACCTTTGGGACGAGGCACAACTGTGTTGAGAGGAAGGCCGGCCATCAGGGAGCTTGGGCGCGTGCGCAACCTGGAATGGTGACCCCGGTTTGATGTAGTTGTCCAAGATGATCCAGGCCACGGCCAGTGGGCTCATTGACTTCGAGATCACTGGCTGCGATGCTTTCTGATCATTGCTTGTCTCGAACTTCAGTCCTGGTCGTGGCGGAGCCGGGCCTGCTGAGTAAAGGGAGCCGGACACCATGGTCGCGTTGGACATGCGAGTCCTCATCGTCCTTCGGGAGACATCGGGTGTCAGCTGCACGGCTCCGACCTTCGAGCGCTGTGTTTATCCTAGCTTACCCCGAGCAGGGGGACCCGATGCTCCTCTTCGATCTGCGCGGCCCCACCCTCCTGCTGGAGGATCTCCTAGCGGGCGTCGGCAGCCTCGGTCCAGCGATCAGCTTGCTCGCGTGGGCATGAATCGAGTTCCTCTGGGATCGGATGCACGCCTGCAGTGGTCGAGGATCCGTCAGTGGTGCAGAGGAAGCCTGATGCCCGAAGTGGCCAACCTTCTTATAGTGCTTCACCGCGGTGACGAAAATGAGATGCTCTTCGGTATGCTGCTTCTTCAGGTACTCCTGATAGTGCGCATACTCCATGCTCTTTGGTTGATGGATGATTTTTGCAAAATTGGCGCTGAAGTGCGCGCTTATCCCGTTCTCCGAAGCCCCTGAAGCAAGCACCAGTTCCTTGAGGCCGCTGGATATCTCTGCTGGACGCAACCTTCCTACCTCTCGTCAACGGCCTGAGCTCTCGTGATCGCTGTCTCTCAGCATGCGAAACCGGCGCAGAACTTGGCCTCTTGGCCATGGTGATGGGCGGCAAGACTCGAGGTTTCTGCAGACCATTCCCTGCCTCTCGCACATCATTGTGTCCGACGGGGTCATGAAACACAATGGGGTCCGAAAGCCTCAGGTCCTCGCTTGGAGGCATATCGCATCTTTCTGGTCCGTCACGGATCATATCCGGGGCACTAGTTCAAGTTGTGAGGGGGTGCTGCCGTGTCCCACGCAGAAGCGGGCTTCGCCGTCGGGGACAAGCGGCGCGAGCGAAAGTTGAACTGGGTCGGACCAAGTTCGTTACGAGTCGCATGTTACCAGGTGTTTCGACCAATGAAGCGACAGCATTCGGAAGTGGCAACCTTTTTCAAGTCCCACGAGCCAATCAGGGGAGGCCAATCTTGTGGTCACTGACGGCACACCGGACAACGTAGATGTAAACTTGACATGACTGGCCAGAATCTTCACAGGGGGGGTCAAGTCGCGCATAAGACGCAGCGTCGTGGCGTCGACTTGGACGGGCATGTGAATGCTTGTCTCGGCGACGGCGAAGGTGGAATCCTCGTGCCAAGTGCCATATGTCCCGCGGACGAATCATGTCTTTCACCTGACCATCAGCGACACCACAAAGCGCCATTCAGTTCTAGCAACCGTCCGCCCCGACCAGGCACGCACGTCTTTCTCGTCGGCCATGAAACGTTCCAGGAACGCGAACTTCAGCAAAGCAAGAGTGTTTGCGACGGGATGGTTGTGTGCTCTGAAGACCCGCCCCACTCATCAGTCAGACAAGATCGGTAGAAGGACGCGAAGAAGGCAGGCGACAAGCAATATGTTGAAGCAGCCAGAAGAAGAAGCAGAAGAAGAAGAAGAAGAAGAAGAAGAAGAAGAAGAAGGAGAAGAAGTTGAAGCTAAAGCAAGACAGAAGTAGCACGCTGCTCCTTCCTCGGCTCGCCTCTCCTCTCGAACTGCGTGCGTCTCCGGCACAACAGGCACAACAGGCCCAACAGGAGCAACAGGAGCAGCAACGGCGCGCAAGGGCGTGGGAAGACGGCGCGGGAGACGGCCGGTTCTTCGCGTCACGCCGCTTTCGAGTTGGGATTGAAAGAGTTGCGCGCGGATTGGACACCAATGCCCGTCAGCGTGTTCTTGTTCTTTTGAAGTGGTCCAGTCCCCACCAGTAGAACACCTCCATAGCTCCCCAAAAAATGCAGTGAGAAACCGGGAGGAGATAACTGGTTCCGTTGCGAATTCCCCATCCTTCCACATTGTTCATTGGTGGAATTTGATCAATTGCATGGCCTTCTGCGCTGGATCTACAGAACGTCCCCAAAGGTTTGACTCGATTGGTCGAATCGATGTCTGCGCGTTGCATGGGAATGGGACAGCGGCAGAACAAGCCAGCGTTTTTATCGAGACCTTTCCAAGGCTTCCGTGAGCAGTGCCACACCAGGGGCGCGGATGCGGCCGGGCCGCGCGCAGTCTCCAACCACGCTCTTCCGACGCCCGCCGATGCAGAAGCCTGAGGGGAATGGCAGTGGGAGCTGCCGCCGGTTTTGAGCACTTCTTGTAGCGCGGCGAGGCCAGAGTTGGGTGGGACGAGCAGATCGGCTTTCACAATGGCCTCGGCTTTTCTGGCGGAGAAAGTTGCCGACGAGGTGGGGGAAGCGAAGGACCCGGACAGCACCATGAGGGCCTCTCTGCAGGAGGAGCTGGACTCGAAGGACCAGGTGCTCTCGAGCGCGAACGTCCTCGAGGTACGTGTGACATGTGTCCACGGCGCACACCCGCTCAGGATTTTTACATCTCCTCTGCGCCAGAGCTGGGACGACAGAGTGCTGGGGATGACTCCCCACAATCCGGTCCGACGCGTGCTTTTGAACATCGTGAAGCACCCACTCTTCGATGCTTTCATCCTTCTGTGCATCATCGCCAATAGCGTCTTCATGGGGCTGGCCGATTTCCGATGTGTCGACCGGGATACGGGTACCATAGATACAGAGCCAACCAATGTGCCGGGCACGGACGAACCCTTGTTCGCGCGCGACTGCCGCGGCAATTCGGTGGAGCGAAACGAGCTCTTCCTCGCGCTGGAGGCGCCCTTTAACATCCTCTTCATGGTCGAACTCGCCATGCGAATGCTGGCGCTTGGGCCCGTCGCCTACTTCCGGGATCGGTGGAATTGGATCGATTTTGTGGTCACGGTGTTCGGAGCAATCAGTCTCTTCGCCACCGACGAGTTCGCTGCCGTGGATGCCATTCGCGTGGTCCGTGCGCTTCGGCCGCTCCGGTCCTTGAGCAAGGTCCAGAAGCTCCAGGTCCTGGTGCTCTCCGTGCTCCACGCGATCCCACAGCTCGTCTCCGTGCTTGCGGTATTGGTCCTGCTGTATGTTGTCTTCGCCGTGTTGGGCCTGAGCTTGTTCATGGGGACGGCATACGCGAGATGTAGGATCACGCCGTATCCGGTGCTTCACTCCTGGACGCCGGATCAGGACTTCTCCGACTTTCGCTGCCTCAACGCGAGCAACGTCAACTTGCCGTCCTCGGCCTTCCCCACGAAGGGGGACAGCCCCTGGAGGGAGTCTCAGGAGTGCTTCTGGCCCCTCGATGAGAGCGACGAGCGGAACTGTGCGCTGATAAGCATCATCCCCTTCAATCGAGGCTACGAGTGCCAGTTCGAGGACGCTGTCGTCGAGTTTGAGGGTGTCCGCCGGAACTTCTCGAGGACCTGCGGCTCGAACTACGATGGCTACGGCAGTGCACGCTTCAGCGGGGGCTTCATCCCGCTCTACAATCGAACCCTGTCCACGGATGAGCTGATGGACCGACCCGTCTACCTGCCGAGCAAGAACTACGGCTACCCGGTGTTCGACAACGTCTTCACCGCCATTGTCACCATCATCCAGGTGAACTCCCTGGAGGGCTGGGCAGAGATCATGATCAACGCAATGGACTCGACATCGCCTGTGGTGGCAGCTCTCTTTTTCATCCTCCTGGTCATCGTCGGCGCCTTCGTCGTGCTCAACCTCGTGCTGGCCGTGCTGGAGGCGTCCTTCAGCTCGCGAAAGGTCATTCTCAAGCAGGAGAAGAAGCGGAAGAAGCAGCTGCAAGACTTCAAGAGGAAGCGAAGGGGATCTGTGGTCACCTCTGCCTCCACGCTGCAGGAATCACTCAAAGAGGTCGCGGGTTCTTTCCGATTGAAGGGAGGCAAGGGCAAGCAAAGCTACGGCCAGCACATCAGCTCCGTCATGAGACGCGTGGAGGCCGATGAGGCGAGCAGCAGATCGCGGAAGAAGTTCATGGCGCTGGCGGCTGATGCTGAGTCCGGTTCCATGAGCCTCTCGGGCAGCTCAGCTGAACGGACCGTTGCCACCGTGTCATCTTCTCGAGGCACCGGCATCACCAGCTCCATCCAGCGGTGGACGATGATGGACTACGATCACCAAGGTCCCCTTCACATCCTCCGCGAGGCGTTCGCGAACAATCGCGTCCAGGGATTCCTTCTGGCATTGGTCATCCTCAACGCTGCTGTGCTGGCGGTGGACCGCCATCCGATCGATGACACCGAGGCACACATCTATCAGGGCATCAACGGGATCCTCACCATCGTGTTTGCTCTGGAGCTCGCGATCAAGATCCTTGCCTTCGGCCCGTATGGTTTCATTGCTGGTGACAAGGCTGGGGTCTGGTGGGCAATGACGGATGCGCTGATCACCGTGTTGGCGCTGCTGCAGCTGATCCTGGACCCGCCTCTGATCTTCGGGGGCGACGGCGACTCGTCCACCGCTTCGGTCTCGGCGCTGAGAGCCTTTCGCGCTTTCCGCCTCTTCCACATCTTTCCGGGCCTGCGAAAGCTGCAGACGCTGCTGAAGAAGATGTTCACGGCCTTCGTGCGCGTATCGACGATCGTGGTTCTCCTGGGCATCGTCGTCTACATCTATGCTCTGCTCGGCATGAACGTCTTCGCCAACCGGCTGCGCTTTGACGAGGACACCAACCAGCCAGTGGGCTTGACAAATCCCGGATGGGACGAAGCAGTGGTCCCCAGGTCCCACTTCGACGCACTCGACCAGAGCGTGGTGACGCTGTTCATCCTTCTCACCGGCGAGAACTGGGACAACATTATGTTCGACATGTGGCGAGCTCGAGGAGTTGCGGCCCCACTGTTCGTCATCTCGTTCATTGTTTTCGGTCAGCTGTTCATTGTCAACCTGCTGGTGGCTGTGCTGATCAGCACGTTTGAAGGCTCGTCCAAGCGCCGAGGATCCGTTCTGGCAACGAAGGAAGGGAAGCAGCTTGAACAGTCCCGAACCTTGGAGGCCCTAAATCTAGCACAGGGCGCCACCGTGCGACCAGATTCGGCTGCGGATTCCCTTGGCACCATGCCCCCGCTCCGGAAGAATGTCTCCTCGAGAAGCCTGACGGGAGACCGAAGAATCCGGGCCCAAGCTCTTCGCGGTCGACTGACGCATTCCACTTCGGACAGGAACTTGGGTCACGAAACGGAGGCCTCGCAGAGACCTCCGCGGCAAGGATCCAGCAGGCGTCTGGGAAGGGATGGCCCGAGCTTCTTTGGCGTCCATCGGAGCGACTCCGCACGCAGCATTCCTTCGTTGCCGGAGGTGGAGGCTGCCGATCGCTTGTCCAGCGTCAAAGAGGTGAAACGCGAAGTCCTCCCCAGCCAGGGCATGCGACGTAAGCTCAGTGCAACGATTCTCGCCCCGCTTACCCACCCGCTTGTCGGGGACCCCAGTGCCGCGAGGGCCTCACAAGCCGATGATCAGAGCTCCAAACCGAGCGACCAGAGCTCGTTGTCAACAGGCGATGCCAAGGCGGCCGAAGAGGAGGTCTTCACAAAAGAGGAGAGCTTCCCAAAGGAGGAGGAGGAGGTCGTCCCTAAGGAGCAACCTGAGCCAGTGAAGCGCCGGTCATGGCTCCCACCACCCGGTGGTTGGATGGCAAGCGAGAACGCCGAAGGCGCTCGACCCAGGTCCAAGTCTGTCGAGGCGCTGACCGAAGCTGCCATACGGCAACACGATGCCGCGTACGAGACGAAGGAGCCGCACACCAGTAGCGAGCTTGCCCAAAGTCCGTCTTCGAGCCCATTCCTGCAAAGGCACGCTGCGCCGGACTTGACGGTTGAAGAGTTTCTCTCCGTGGGTCCAGGCAAGCACTCGGACGACGTCTCATCCAGCGAGGAACGCCCAACAGGAGAAACGATCTACCTACGACGCGTCGACTTCTTTCGCATGCTACGGGCGCTGCACGACGCGGGAAGCAGCGTCAGCATTGTCACCTCCGGCGTCGTTTGGAGCTGGGAACGGGTAATGGGCTACGTTTCCCGCTTCCGAGATCTCTGCAGCAGCATCGTCGAGAGCATATGGTTTTCGCGGGCATCGCTGATTGCCATCCTTATGAGCTGTGTCATCCTCGTCCTCGACACTCCTCTGAGCGATCCTGACTCGCAGACCACCAGGATTCTCACGGCGCTAGACTACACAGTAACCTGCTTGTTCGCGCTGGAAGCAGCTATAAAGATCTCTGCCATGGGCTTCCTGTGCCCACGGAATCCGGTGTCCGAGGCAGATACAGTGCAAGGCACGCTGAGGCGGGTGAAGGACAGTCTGCTGACCCCCTTCCGCCCGCGGGACAGCACCGTGGCTGCGCAGGAGTCCTCGAACTACATCCCCTTCGCGCCGACGAGTGTCAACAACAAGCCGTTCGCCGGCAATCGCTTGTCCGACTCGCAGAGCATGACCGAATCCGTTGGACGAGCAAGGGATTCGAACATGACCTCGCTCGCATCCTTCCGATATGGCGAGTCCTACGGTCAGTCCAGTAGGTCACTGAGGGCGAGGGAGTCGTTCAGCAGCCAGTTCTCGAGCTCGGCGAGGGCCACCAATCTCACGTCGTCCATGCGGCGTTACAACTTTGCGAGCAACGACGGGTCGGGGAGGATCGCCTATCTACAGGACACGTGGAACCGGCTTGATTTCGTCATCGTCATCGTGTCCGTGCTGAGCATGGCGCTGGACGTCTCTGGCGTCAACGATAACAACCTCGACGCCTTGAAGGCCCTGCGAGCTGGTCGTGCTCTGCGGCCTCTGGCGCTGGTCAAGACGCATCCTCAGCTTCGCCTCGTCGTGGCGGCGCTCTTTGCCTCGACGCCGGACATCCTGAACCTGGTCCTCATCATCCTACTGATGTTCGCGGTTTTCGCCGTCCTTTTCACCGCCGAGCTAAAAGGCGAACTGCGAGCATGCATGGGATCTACGTTCGACGCTTTCGTCGCCGGAACGATCTTCCAGGACGTTCTGGAGAACCCTCGGCCTTTCTCGGAGTTCACTGCGGAGGAGCAGAGTGCTTTCATCAACGCGGACTTCTTCGACTACACCAGCGACGACTGTCAGAGCGCTCTGAACTCGTTTGGCACCACCGGACGTGAAATGTGTGACTGCTACGGAGCGGAGTGGGACGAGGTGGTCCCCCAGGTCTTCGACAACGTCGGCATCAGTCTCTTGAGCTTGCTTGAGATGTGCACAACGGAGGGCTGGGCGGACATCCTGTACGCGGCGGCCGACGCCCGCGGCATCGATGAGCAGCCCATCCGAGACGCGAACTGGGACTCGGGCATCCCCGCGCTCTTCATTGTCTTCATGCTTCTCGGGAGCTTCTTCGCCGTGAGCGCCTTCATTGGCGTGATCTATGACAACTTCGTCCGCAAGAAGCGGAATGCTGAGCGGGAAGGGTATCCGACGCTCATCACCGAAGAGCAGGCGCGTTGGATTGAAGTTGCAACCATCGGTGCGCAGTGGAGACCGAAAGCGATGCAACGGCGTTCCTTTGTGGAGAACAAGGTCAACTCGGTTGGATCCTTGGATCGCAGAAGCACCCGAATCAGCTGGAGCGACGTGCTGCAGGAAGTCAAGCCCGGCATATTTTCCTTCGACAGCTTGCATCGGCAGGGTTCGGACCTGTCGGAGAACTCCTACGAGCTGGCTCTCGGCAGGGCCCAGCCCGGCCGTGCGAGATACAGCCGCCTCCGAGAGCTGAAGCGGCGCTTCCGACGACAATGCCTCATGCTCACCCTGTCGGATCCGTTTCGGATCTTCATCGTTACGGCCATCACGTTGAACACGATCGTTCTGTGCATGCAGTTCTTCGGGCAGCCTTCCTTGTACACCACGGTGCTGGAGATCATGAACCTCGCCTTCCTTGTCATCTTCATTCTGGAGGCGATGCTCAAGGTGACGGGGACCGGGTGGCGAAGGTACATCTCGGACCACTGGAACAAGTTCGACTTCCTGCTGGTCGTTCTCGGGGTGGCACAGTTCGCCTTCTTCGTCACCGTCTCAGGTTCCGACGTCTTCAGAGGCAACGAAGGCAGGGGCGGCGGCACAGGATATGCCACGGTACTTCGCGCCTTCCGCATTCTGCGCGCCCTTCGCATGATGAAAGCGTCGGGGAGCATTCGGCAGATGTTCGGGACAATCGTGAGGACCACGCCGGCCTTGGTGAACGTGGGGGCCTTGCTGGTGCTGTGCCTCTTCGTGTTCGCCATCATCGGAAACCAGCTCTTCGCCAAGGTCGCCTTCAACGATAGCGGCGTTCACGGCCCAAGGATGAACTTCAGGGACGTCCACACGGGGATGCTGACTCTCTTCCGATTCACCACGGGAGAGAACTGGAACGAGTTCATGCACGACTTGGCGCAGCGTCCGGAAGGCTGCACTGCCGATCCGGAATACGACCCGGGGGTCTGCTACTTCGAGGGTTTCTACTTCAAGGAGGTCAACGGCTGCGTGCCCCTCGACGGCTGCGGGTCGATCTTGATCTACCCATACATGCTACTGTTCGTGGTTGCAGCCCTCATCATCGTGAATTTGCTGATCGGAGCAGTTCTCACCGCCTTCGACGACGCTCGGCGCTCCAACGAAGAAATCGAGAAGGCGCTGGACAAAGGGGAGATGTACCAGTTTAACTTCCGCGAGTTCCAGCAGGCGTGGGCCGTCTATGACCCGTCCGCGACGAGCTACATCACGATCGACCAGCTTGGTGACCTGCTCCAGGATCTGCAGCCGCCATGGGGGTTCGGACGGGAGCATCTGACATCCGAACGAGAGCTGAATCGCAAGCTACGAACCTTGAGCCTGAAGGTCTACGAGGAGTGCACGGTCCATTTCGTCGAGGTCCTGGTCGCTCTGAGCATGAACCACCTCCGTGAGCAGGCAGCGCAAAGCGGCGCTGCGGGGTTCAAGGCGCCGGAGGAGCTACGCGCAGTCAGAGCCTTGTACCGAAACGTGCACGAAGTAGTCAAAGCAACCCGCAACGGTCGCAAGCCCATCCGCGACTGTGACGGACGCCCCTTCACAGTTGCACATATCCTTGCGTTCCGCGTCATCACCCGAAGCGGGTGGTACCGACGTCACGCGAAGAACGACCGGTCAAGGCGCCGCGCTACGCGAGACCACGGCGGCAGCTTCAAGTGGACCCAGCTCGCTCCCGATCCTGCGGAGACGAAGGAGGCGCTCAAGCTTCTGCGCGCCCGAAGCAGTGAATTGAGCAAGAAACCCGCTCAGCAGGACAATGTCAAGGTCCACTTCTCCACCAAGGGGGACTTCCAGCGGCGACGAATGCACTCGGATCGCCATTCGAGTACATCGTCGATCCACTTATCCCTTGGCGGCAGTAGTCAGCGTTCGTCTGGGGGAAAGGGTGAGGCGGTCGTCTCACCGCTATCAAGGGACACCTCAGGCAGCGGCATATCCAGTCAAGAGGGGGAGATTCGCCGGGAGTCGACAAGTCTGTTGGGCGAGAAGCTAGTAGAAGCAGAAGATTCCCCGTTCGAATCGAACCTGGATCGCGTGTGACACCGTGGAGCTTGCCGCTTGTCCTAAGAGACTTGCCTCAGAGACTTGCCTCAGAGACTTGCCTCACCGACTTGCCTCACCGACTTGGCTCGGAGGGGTGCGATAGAGCGGATTGTACAAAGTGTCCTGTTGTCTTGCACACCCGGCTTTGGAAAGTAAGAGTCATGCTACCGAAGCAACGTTTTGGAGAATCGTCTTGGCTACAATTGCACCATCCTCAAGGTGGGTAGCCTCGATGGGAGCGATGGTCTCTCCGTCTTCTTGTTCAGGAGCTCATGGCAGCCTAAACAACGCGTTCTGACAGCTCCGCGTCTTTTGCGAGCTCCTCCAGCATGGCCTCCAGCGCCTCCACGTCTTCAATGGAGTAGCAGCCTGTCTTCTGAGACTCTTCTCCGGCAGTGAATGCCGCTTCGCGGAACCGGAGAGTTTGTCCATTCAGCACAAAGCGAACGCGCAGCTCGTTTGGGGCCTACAAGCGCGTGGCAAACCAACAACATCAGCCGATAGGCACCAAAGTCGCGTTGTAACGGCTGCGACATTGCCCGTTTCGCCTAGCACCCTGACTCACCTCGACTTGTCGGAGCAGCTCGATTCGGAAGAGCGACGCATACGGCGGCCAACCTCTGTAGTCCAGCCCCAGCGTGGATATTGCGGAGATCAGGGTGGCATCATGACCGGAGTACACAACCAACTCCGGCGGGCAGGACTCTCCATTTGCTGTTCTTTTCGCAGCAGCCAGCACAGTTCGGAGGAAATGCCTGCACAACTGCCCGGCGCCAAAGTGCCCGACAAGGCGTCCCTCTGGTGAATCATTGTAGACCGTGTACCATCTGTCCACGGCGCCCTTGCGGATGAGATCGCGCCCCTCCGGCGTGATCAGCTCCGTCATGCCCAGCGCTGTGGTGTCCCCGTGATCGTCGTAGCACTGCAACACCTCCATGAGCGCTGTGAACTTCAACGCGGGTCCGATCCACTTCCCCGGTTGGATGGCCCGAGACTTCTCCTGGTTCAGCAGGCCCTTCTCCAGCAGAACGGCGGTGACGTGTTTGCGCAGCTCGAGCAGCGCGTTGGGCTCCCTGACACGCGCCTCCTGAATCTTCTCGAGCCGCTTCTGCGCTTCCGGGCGCATCGCCCGGTCGCAGATCATAGCGTCCGTGAGGCGGAGCTCGATGCCCACCGCAACGCCGTCGGGATACAGCCCGTCGAGAAACGCTCGGAGAGACTCCACGGTGCGGGTGGTGGTCAGCGGCGGCCCCGTGCTGTACACGCGGAGTCTCCCAGGTTCTGCAGGGGGTGGGAACGCCTTGGTGTCCACGACACCATCGAGCTGCGCGAACTCGCTTCGCAGGCTCGCCCCGAGCTCGTTCAGCTGCAAGATTCCTTTCTTCGTCAGGCGTCCCCAGGGCCCCCCGGCCTTGGGCAGGCACAGCGCCTCGTCCCTGTCGCCGTCGCCTCCTGGCGTCGCGCTCCCATCTCTCCTGCTCACGACCGGTGCCAGGGCCGCGAGTCGCCGGAGCTCCTCCTCCGAGGGCAGCCTCGGCTCCCACCGCTCGGCGTCCTCCAGCTCCACGTTGGGGGCGCGGTCGCCGTGGCGGTGCAGCAGCTGCAGATGCACCAGCTCAAAGGTGGGCCCAGAGGCCAAGCTGCGCGCGAGGGGGAAGGCCACAGCCCCGAGAAGCACCTTGTTGAGGAAGCGGCGCCGCATCGTCAGTGGCGTCCGGTGCCGCGAAGCCAAGGCGTACGTATGCCTTGGGGTTCTGTCGACGCTATAGAACAGCCGAATAACCCCGACCAGTCCCGGACCCAAGCCGCGAATCTCGTCGACGGGCGCCATGGGAGACGAGCACAGAGGCCCCACAGGCCAGGGGTCGAGCCCAGGAGGCGCCTTGGGTCAGGCGGTGGTGGTCGGCCTCGGCCTGGGGCTCGGCGCCCTCGGCGTGGTGCTGTATCCCTTCGTGGCGATTCCCATCACCAGGTCCCTGCCGTACATGCACACGCCAGTGTCCTGCCGGCGGCAGGGCTTTGCCAGGCTGCGCAAGATCCTGGCGGAGCCGTCGAGGCGGCGGACCTTTGTGGATCTGGGCAGCGGCGCCGGGGAGATGGTCCTTACTGCTGTGCGGGACGAGGGTTTCTCGAGAGCCGAGGGGATCGAGCTCAACTGGGGACTGGTGCTCGTCAGTTGGCTCCAGGCGTGGCGCCAGGGTCTCACCAGTCGCGTACGCTTCCACTATGGCGACTTGTGGGCGAGAAGCCTGAGAGACTTTGATGTGATCATGATGTTCGGAGTGAAGCCGCTGATGAGGCCGCTCGCAGAGAAGGTCCGTCCCCCGCATACCGACGTCCACTCGATGGGCTTGCATTGCCTCCCAGGCCTCAGCGGAGACAAACAGGTGGAGAAGGAGACCCATGGGACTGACGTGCTGCTTCGTCGCTCCAGGTTCGAAGGGAGTGCCGTCCTGGAACCATCGTGATGCTCCGGGTTTTCATCCTGCCCCATGACGTCCTCGGAGAGACCTCGAAGGCGGCGGCGAAGGCGGCGGCGAAGGCGGCGAGCAACGCATCGGAATCAGAAAGAGGATCCCCTGCACCGGCGCAGGGGCAGATGCGGACGCTGCACACGGTGGCCAGAGAGGGGAAATTCACCTTCTACGAAGTGCGATGACGCTGGTTGGGGGCGGTCGACTCCAGAGCAAAAGAGAAAACGTTTCACACAGGTCTCCAGCTTCTTCAGACTGTATCTTCTATGCGTGAGCTGGGCTCATCATGGGCGGTAGCCCATGATTCTTTGGCGTGGCAGGTGCTTTGCGTCTTCCAAGCCCGGAAGCTCGATGCCGTGGCGCCGGAAGAGCGCTATTGCGGTCCCTTGTCGCAGCGACTGCATGTACCACCGAAGCCTCAATCGATCCTCGTCAGCCTGCGACAAGCTCCCTGGCCTCAAGCCGTGCTTGGCTTGCAGATACGCCAGCGTGATGGCAGTGGCGACACTAAGATTGAATGACTCTGCAAAGCCCCGCATGGGAAGAAAGAAGCGAAAGTCCGCCAAGCCCCGTGCCTCCTCCGAGATTCCGCGATCTTCGTTGCCCATAATCACCAGAATATCCTCATCATCCCTTACGAGCGCTTCTTGCTGGCCTGAGCCTGCCTCGCCTGCCTCGAAGCTCATGTCGTTAATGTCCACCGCGCCGGAGCTAAGGTCGGACGCCAAGACGCGCAGCTTCGGGTTCGCCGCCCGGAGCTTCTGCAGGGCTGCAGCAACGGACCCGTGCTCCTCCAGAAGGAGCCATTGCGCACTGCCCGCAGAGCTTTTCATGCTCCGCAAGCGCCCGCGCGCGCGTTCTTCCGCGGGACTCTGCTCCTCCGGCACCTCCTCCTCGATTCCGTACGCTCTCGGGTCCACGACCACGTGAACTCTCGCCACCCCAAAGGCGTCCATGGACCTGAGACAGGCCCAGACATTGCTGGGATTCGCCGGATTCTCGAAGAGAAACTGCACGCGCCCGCAGCGCTGGCCCAGAACCTCCTCGAGCCGCTCTTTCCGCTGCTCCGTGAGCAACGGAGAGACTAGACTCAAGGCCTTGGCCACTTTTTCGTCATCCAGCTGCGCCAGAACGCCGGCCAAAGGGTCGGAGGAGCCCTCTGCCTCAAACCCCTTCGGATTGGCGCCGTAGTCCCAATCGCCTAGGCTGGCGAAGCCGCTTGTCCGGCGCGCCACTCTGGTCAGCTGACCCCGCAGCAGGCAGCTGAGCGCCACGGAGTGCATCATGAGCCTCGTGCGCATCACGGGAGGCGCTTGCGATGCTCAAGAGATCGGGCTGTGCGCCGGAGGCGGTGGCACGTGCTCGAGCGGCACCCTGCGTCGGCACTGCGGCGCGCAAAACGCGCTTTCGCAAGTTGGGTAGGCACTATTTTCCGACCAGCTGGACACTATGGAGTGAAGCTGCAAATAAGGAAGCACTATAGAGTGGAGCGTTTCCTGGCTGTCGTGCGCCGCTTCTGCCGACTCGAGGCGACAGCAGGGCGAAGAAGGGTGGAATCTTCCTGTTGAATAGAAAGACAGCGAGAGAGAATCGGGAGGAAGACAGAGGAGAGTGAAGAAAGCAGCTTGCACCGTCTTTTGTGTGCCGAGGACGCTCGACCACACAAGCTCCGAGCGCAGAAGAGGCCAGGGCGGCTTGAACACCACCTCCCGCCCAGAACTGCGACAGCACTTGAAAGCAGTCCGGGCGCTTCTTGCACAAGCTTAAGCAAGCCCGGAAGGAAGGGCGGTCCTGCTGAGATGCCGACTGCCAAGAGGGGATCGGCCCAGCACGGCGCCATCCAACAAGGACTGATGGAAGCGGCCGCGGGGACTGCACCCAACAAGGCACCATTGCTCGACGGGCAGCAAGTCCTTCGCATGCGCGCGCGTACTACTCTTTCAGTATGTTGCCTCTTCCACTCTCGCTCAATCCTTCGCCGCGCCTCGGCGCTTCTTCAGCTGCTCAAGGCGCCGCTGCTTGCGAGACGGTTTCTTGCGCTGCGTTGCCTCGGGCAGGTCTGCTTCGATCTCGTCTTGGCCTGCCTTTGCTTCTACCCCTGCTCCTGCCACGGATACTCCTGCTCTTGCTCCTGCTGCTGCTCCTGCTGCTGTTGCTGCTGCTGTTGCTGTTGCCGCTGCCGTGCCTCGCTTCTGGACGCCTCTCCAACCATCATCTCGCTGCTCGTGCAAGCCCCACCCGGGCCCGCGCCGCTCGTTGGCCTTCTCGCGACGCGTCCGCTCCTCCAGCTCCTTCGCCTCGTCGGGGTGCTCGGCCATCCACTTCAGGTACACCATGGACGTGATGGACACCAGGCGACTGCGACCAAACTCATCCGTGATCTCCACTTCCAGGTCGTCCGGCGCCTCTGTTGAGCGGTATTTCCTCATTTTCGCCCTCAGAATGGCCTCTCTGTCCACGTTCTCCTCGGCGTTCTTGGCCTCCAGATCCTTCTTGATTCGCTCTTCGACACCAGGATTGCGGACCTCCTTCTTGCGCGAGGGCCTCGGCTCGCTTCGAAGGTGCTCCTCTTCCTCCACCACCTCTTTCAGCGGCTGCAGACTCTCCGCGCCCACGGCAATCTTTCGTCGCTTCCGCGGCAGCAACGTGGACTCGGTGAGGAACCCGAGAGACATCCTCGCGACCTCCTTCGTGGGACCGCGCCGCGCCTCGGGCCCAAGAGCAAGGCGTCCTCACAAGGTCTGCTCCCCGCGGTTCTGTGTCGCGCATTCTCCAGATGACCGCAGTCATATCAGCAAGGCAGCAGCTAGCTCCGGCGCTTCGCGACACCGCCCTGGCATGACAGACGGATCGATGTAGGGCGTGGGCGCCTTGCCGACCAGAGCGCCGCAGCGTCCTCTCGCGACACGTTTCTGGCATGCAGCATGTCGCAAGCGGCTGCGGAACAGCTTGCGAGGGAGCTCGACCAGGAACTGTTCTTGGACGATGAGACGGGCCACGACGTCGTGGAGGTCGGCGGTCTGCGGCTGGGAGTGCCGGACGGAGACGGCTTCGTGTACGCGCGCTTCAGCGGCGACGCCGCGCTGCAGGAGGTCATGGCCCTGGTGGACAGAGAGCTGAGTGAGCCCTACAGCATCTACACCTACCGGTACTTCCTCATGACGTGGCCCGAGCACTGTCTGGTGGTCCGCAAGGACGACCGCATGATCGGCTGCGTGGTGTGCAAGCTGGAGCAGGAGGCCTTCGCGTTCGCGGGGTACATCGCCATGCTGGTGGTGGAGAAGGACTTCAGAGGCTTCGGCATTGGCTCCCAGCTGGTGGTGGGGGCCATCGACTCCATGCGGAGAGACGGCGCGGAAGAAGTCGTCCTGGAGACGGAGGTCACCAACAAGGCGGCGCTGCGCCTCTACGAAAGGCTTGGCTTCTCCAGAGAGGAGCGCCTCTTCCGCTACTACCTGAATAACAATGACGCCTTCCGCCTGAAGCTCTGGCTGAAGTAGAGCAGGACGTTGGGGAGGGATTTCCGGCCTTGCGGCAGAAACGCTTGCGTCGAGAAGCGCTTGTCTTTGCGCCTCGTTATTGGGTGCCAAGGATCGAATGCCATGCAAACGGAAGGACATGCAAGAGCCAAGAGGCAAGAGGCACGCTTCCAGCCAAATCCATCTGGACAGCGCCAAAAGAAAGAAAAGAATCAGCAGCTTCATTGGTTGTGCTTTGAGTCAGCGCTATGCAGCCATGGCCTTCTACGTCATCTTCTCCACTCTGTGACAGCATCTGTGATGATGCACCCAGCCACAGGGTATCGGAAGCCCGGCTTGAAACGGTTTGAAATTTCTGTTCTTCCTCCAGGCTCTACAGAACGTTCACCACCTTCAGCCCGAGCCCGTCCTTGTTCGCTTCTTCGATGGCCTTGGCCGAACCTACCACAACGACGGTCGGATCCGCCTTGTTCAAGTCGGACAGCTTCTCGCCGAATTCGCGGAACTTCGAAAGATCCGTCGCAAACACTTCGTCCCGGCGCTTCTGGCGCAGCTCATCACTTCGGCCAGCGAGGAAGTCGGCCAGGCTCAGCCATCCCTTCGTGTCGACCGACCGCGGGCTATCAAGATCACCGATGCTTCCAATCACCGCTTGCTCGATGGACTTCTCCGTGAGCTCCGCAGTGAGCAGATGATCCGCGCTGGCCTTGTAGTTCTCGAGCGTCTTCATGAGGTTTGGGTCGCGGTAGCTCAGGAACCCGAGCCGTCCCGTGAGGCGATCGAAGCTGCAGAAGCCACCGTAAGCACCACCCATCACTCGCACCGTGTCCCAGATGTGCCCCGTGCGGAGGAAGTTGTTGATGACGAAAGCCGACGAGTCGACGGCGTCACCCGGCTGGTAGATCCGACCCGCCATCCCCACGTAGTTCACCTGCGTTGGCACAACCAGTCCCTCACTGACGGCTGGCAGGCGCGGCACGTCGCGGAGGTCCAGGGTGGGAACGCTGCGGTCCGCAGCAACATCCACCGACGCCTTCTTCGGCAAGTCAGTGGCGAACGTCTCGGCCACCGGCACGGACGCGCTGAGCACTTCCTTATCTCCCGTGAGGTTGACGACCAGGGTGTTGCTGTTGAGGAGCGTTTCCTGAATCTTCTGCAAGCGGCTAAGAAGCGACGGCCACTCATTCTCGGCCTGCTCGAGCAGCTCCCGCACGGTGTTCAAGTACGTGACGCCTCCCGTCTGCTCGCGAAGCACGCCGAAGCCCGTGTCGTGCGCAGCCAAGCGCGAGGCCGCGAAGGCGTGGCCGGACGTCACGATGGACGACTCCATGGACGCCTTCGTCTCGCGCAGCATCTCAATGACCCGAGACTGGCGATCCAGGTTCACGTCGGTCAGAATGTCCTTCATGATCGCGAACAACTCCGAGACCTTGTCGGGGACGGCCTTGCCGCGAAGGAAAAGATAGTGCACGATCTCGTCTCCCTCCACGCACTTGCCCTCCGGATGCTCGACGAGGTCACGCAAGATCGCAGAGCGCACGCCACCCGTGTGGCGGCCAATGCGTCTCGTGAGAGTCGTCTCGTCCTCCTTGTTCGTGCCGCACTCGAGAAGCATGTCGGAGAAGAGCGACATCAGCGGCACGTCTTCCCACGCCAGCGAGCTCAGATCCAGGCCAACGTCGGCGTACAGGATGCCGTTGCTGGGAAGCTCGTGCGTCACAAGCAGGGCACCGCCGTCGGGACCGTTCAAGCCCTTGCGAACCTCGATAGGCGTCGTCTTGGCCTTGCGCTCGAGATCGTCGATCGTGAGCGCGGGAATCGATGCCTTCGCCTCGGGGGGATCTTCGGCAGCTTGCGCTGCTCGGAGCTCCTCCGTCTCCTGGATAATCCTATCGAGATCCGCGTCCGTGAGCTCCGCCTTGACGGCCGCGAGCCTGTCTTCTTCTTCCTTGACGATCTTGGCCTCCAAGGATGCGTCGGGTACCATGGTCATCGTCAAGCGGTGACCGTTGTCCAAGAGGAGCTCCTTCAGGGCGTCCACGAAGACCTGTCCGCCTCGCTTCTCCAGATCCGCCTTCAGCTCCGCGAGGGTATCGTCGAAGCGGACGCCGTCGGCGGGATTGCCATCGTAGATCCACTCCCGCATGGTCCCGAGCATGAAGCTCAGTCCCCGGGGGAAGGAGCCGGTGTTGAACTCGCGCAGGCTGAACTCGATCGAGTTCACGCACGCGTCGATCGCATCCTGAGGGAAGCCCTCCTCGGCAATCCGTTCGAGAGTGGACAGGATGAGAGGCTCGACCTCCTCGGCCTTCTCCGCCTTGACGCCCTTCAGACCAACATTGTAGGTGCTCTGCAGCAGCTCCGAGCTCAGGCCGCCGCCGATCACGGCAGATCCCAGGTTCGACTCGAGAAGTGACCGGTACAGCGGGCTGCTGATGTCGTTCAGCAGGAGGTAGTCCAGCATGCTGACGGTCAACTGCTCCTTCTGCGTGAACGGTGCGTCGTTCAGGAGCCAGTTGACCGTCACCATGTGGCCCTGGCCCTTCTTCACGTCTTCCTCGGAGGCCGGGAAAGCAGAGGTCTTCTTCCACGGAGCATCCTTCTTCTTTTCCCATTGGATCGCCGAATTGGGGTCCACGGGCTCGAACTCGGAGAGATAGTCATCGAGGACGTTCAAGCGCTCCAGCGGATCGTCGTCGCCGTAGAAGTACACGCGCGCGTTGCTCGGGTGATAGAAGCGCCCGTGGAAGTTCTTGAAGTCCTGGAAGGTCAGGTTCGGAATCGCGGTGGGATCACCCCCGCTGTCAACGTGGTACGTGTTCGAGGAGAAGAGCTCGCGCTGGACCTGGCGAGACATCCTGGCATCGGGAGAAGAGTACACACCCTTCATCTCATTGAAGACGACGCCCTTGTAGGTCAGAGGCTGGTCCTTCTGCTCCAGCTCGTAGTGCCACCCTTCCTGGGCCAGCACCTGCGGGTCGTTGATGGCGCGCGGGAAGAACACGGCGTCGAGGTAGACGTTCATGAGGTTGTAGAAGTCCTTCGTGTTCTGGGATGCCACCGGATAGCAGGTGCGGTCCGGGTAGGTGAAGGCGTTCAGAAACGTCTGGAGGGAGCCCTTGAGGAGCTCCACGAAAGGTTCCTTGGTGGGATACTTTCGACTTCCACAAAGCACGGAGTGTTCCAAAATATGGGGGAGGCCGGTGGAATCCTCCGGCGGGGTGCGAAAGACGACTCCGAAGACCTTGTTGTCGTCGTCGATCCCCACGCTGAGGACTTGCGCGCCGGTCTTCTTGTGCCGGTACTGCCACAGAACCGCGTCGTACTCACGGACGTACTCCGTCCCCACTACCTCGTAAGACGGGTGCTGCAGAAGGAAAAAAACGAAACGTGAGGCGATGCGGGCAGATGAGAGCCCTCCGATCGAGGCAGCGTGCCGCGGACCTGGACCGCCTCCATGACCGGCTTCTCCTCCAGGTTGGACTGCGTCGCCATCAGGCGAGACTGGTAGCCGAAGCCACCGACGGATCCGCCGCGGAAGGACAGGATGGAGCTGTCCTTCTGAAGGAAGTTCTGCACCGCCGGGATGAGCGGACGGCTGTTGATGGTGAATGCTCTCGACGGGCCACGCGCCACGCCCAGCCCCGCCAGACGGGCGCCGGGCCTGCCCATCCGGCGAGTAACGAAGCCTAGAGACGCAGAGTACATGAGATGCGAAGCCCAGAGGCCAATGGCGCGCCTTGGGAAACTCTCATGGGGCGGCTTTGCCACTCATTCTTAGATGTTCCCGGTTTGCTCCGATCCTCAAGATCCTAAACGAAGCGTACCTGACACCATCACGGTCACGACGGAAGCGACTGCGAGAAGCGTGCTCGTCGCGCGCATACTCGGTTGTTGAATCGACGCCCTTCAGCTGAACTTCACGCTTCCACGTGAACGTTCAAGAGCGCCTCCCAGTCTGACGAAGTCTGGCTGACTCAGATCCTCAACCCGCTCAGCTGATAGGACATCGTCGATCGACTCCTTGATAATAGCGTGTAGAGGTTGTGATGAGATATATATGATATGTACCCAACTTCAAGCAACTTTGGATGTAACTTATATAATTTGTTTATGATATAAATTTATAATAAAATATAGATTGTGTACTCTAGTACCTACCTGTTTGTCTGACGATGGCCGGAGGTTTGCCTCCACTTTCAAGTACGGTGGCACCGGCCTCTCGGTGGCCAGTTGCTCTCCTCGGGCTTCTCGGTGGCAAAGCAGTGCTCATGATTTGGCATTGGAGGCGCGGGGCCTTGGCCCTGCTGCCGCTGGCGTTTCATTGCGCAGCATTGAGCCTGGCACCCAAGCTCGATCTGCCGAGCCTGCGGGGTGACTTCCCGATCCTGCGCCAGGAGGTCAACGGCGCGCCTCTTGTGTACCTGGACTCGGCCGCCACGAGTCAGAAGCCGGCCGCCGTGCTGGAGGCGCTGGAGAAATACTACAAGCTGGACAACGCCAATGTACACCGAGGGGCTCACACCTTGTCGCAGCGGGCCACGGAGGCGTACGAGCGGACGCGCGACCTGATCAGGGCGTTCATTCATGCCGAAGCGAGGGAGGAGATCATCTACACGAGGTAATTGGTGCACGGGGCCAGGGAAAACGGCTGTGGGGACAGCGCGCGCGCGGCGCGCCTCGCAGGGAGCTAAACGGGCATTCGCGAATTGCGAAGGGGAGCTTCCGAAGCGATCAATCTGGTCGCCGCCACCTGGGGAGAAGCGAACATCAAGGAGGGCGATGTGATCATCCTGAGTCTTTTGGAGCACCACAGCAACCTGGTGCCGTGGCAGCTGCTCGCGAAGAAGAAGGGCGCCGTGCTGAAGTTCGTTGGCCTCACCGACGACGAGCAATACAACGTGGAGGAGCTGAAGAGTCTGCTGGAGGAGAGTGAGAAGGTCAAACTTGTTGGTCTCGCCCACGTGAGCAACACGCTTGGGTCGGAAGCACCGGTGAAGGAGGTCACGCGGCTGGCACACGAGGTAGCGCTACGCAAATCGGTGAAAACGCAAACCACGAAGAAGAACAACAGCAACAACAACAAAAAGAAAACACACACAACAAATCAAAACAGAAGACGAACGAGAAAAGCAAAATGGCTGCGCACATCTGACGGCTTTTTGCTTCAACTCTGCAAGGCGGGTGCCAAGGTGCTGGTCGACGCTTGCCAGAGCGTGCCCCACATGCCAGTGGATGTCCAGGAGCTGGACTGCGACTTCCTCGTCGCCAGTGGACACAAGATGCTTGGTAAGCATCACCGGGTTCTGCTGTACGCGCGGCCGGCCCTTCATCGCGGATGCTCTCTCGACCCCGTAGGCCCCACGGGTCTAGGCTTTCTGTACGCAAAGCTTAGCATTCTGGAGGAGATGCCACCGTATCAAGGGGGCGGCGAGATGATTGACGAGGTGTTCTTGGATCACTCCACCTTTGCGCCTCCGCCGGCGAGATTCGAAGCTGGCACGCCTGCCATTGCGGAGGTACGATGCGTGAGAGCTCGCAGGGACGCTGAGGGAAGCGGATGCTAACAAGGAGGTGGTCAGGCGGTTGGTCTAGGGGCAGCGATCGAGTACCTCAACAGCGTCGGAATGGAGAAGGTCCACGCCTACGAGCTCGAGCTGGCACGTGAGCTGGAGAAGCGCATCTCCGAGATCGAGGTGCAGCAGCACATGCATCGCTGGTGGATTGGGCGACAGCCACTCACTTCGGGGCGTTCCTCCGTGTGGTGCGTGTGCAGGGCGTACGGATTTATGGGCCGCGGGGCGATGCGCGAGCGGCGGCCCTGGTGGCATTTAATGTGGAAGGCGTGCACCCGAGCGATCTGGCCTTCTTTTTGGATCAGGTAGGCTCCTCTCCTTTCGGTGCTGCTTTGGTTTGTGCCAGGCAAGTGCCCTGTACCAACACGCGTCCGCGCAGGAAGGAGTGGCCTGCAGAGCTGGACACCACTGCACCCAGCCGCTCCATCGCCATTTTGGTGCGCCAGGCAGCGTCCGGGCCAGCATGTACTTATACAACAGCAAGGAGGAGATAGACGCGCTGATCAAGGCCCTCCACAGTAGCCTAGAAATCCTTCAAATGAATTCGTAGGTCATTGGCTTCTCCGGATCTTTCGGCCTCGCAGAAGTTCTTCATCTCGTCGCGTGTGCTGAGCGCGGAGCGAACGCATGGAAAAGGGAACGACGGCGCAAGCGGAAGGGCGGAAAAGTAGACACCAACGGCCTCCAACTCGAGAGCTCCAGAGCATCCAACGAAACGTCGAAGTTCAGGTGTCGAGATTCCCTTGAACGAAAAGAGGGTCGATTCGTCGAAAAGACAAGAAGTCAAAAGAAGGAAACGGAGGAAACAAACCTGAAGCCCTTCCGTCATGTCACAGCTTACGCACGCTTCGCCTTTCCCTCGAGTTGCTGCTCGAAGCTTCCAGGAGCCTTCCGGAGAAGTCTTATTGGGCGCCAACTATGCCGCGGTTGCACTCAAACTGCGCCAACAGCACCCGTCAGCGCTTCATTGGTTCATCCTGTGTCAGACTATTTTGCTGCCTGATGGCACCAGACTAGAATGCGCGCCGCAGATCGCCGCCATCGCCGGTAAAAGTCAAGAAGATGACGTCATTGTCGACGCAATTTACAATTTTTGTCCACTGGAAATCTTCCGAGGAAGACAAACCCTGCGTCATCGCTTCACTTGGAAGCGCATCTTTTGCATCAAGGTGCGCGTACTGATCGCGGTGGAAGCGTCTCCAAGTATTTTAAAATGAAGTAAATTATGAAATGCAATCAAACGTTTCAGTCGGAACTCCCACGTGGTTCATTCCGTGGGCGAGCAGACGGAGGGGTTTAAACGGCGCGGACGCCACGAGCGAAGCGCCCGAGACCCCGCTGGTGTCCCGCGGAGCACGCCAAAGATGAACGAGGATCCTCTTCAGCAGACGGGCCTCTTCAAGGGCATGCAAATCGACCTGAAGAGGCGGGCTCCGCACTACTGGAATGACTGGGTTGAGGGCTGGAACCTGAAGACCACGGCGGCGATTCTGTTCATTTTCTTCACGTCCATCGGCCCCGCCGTCACCTTTGCGGAGCTCTTACTGACGGAGACGGAGGTGATCGGAGTCGTGGAAGTTTTGCTGTCCACCGCGATTTCCGGCGCCATCTTTTCCATCATCGGGGGCCAGCCGCTGGTCATTCTGGGCGTCACGGGCCCCGTGAGCATCCTGACCATCTCCATTTTCAACATGACGGAGAGCCTGGGCATCAACTTCCTGCCATTCTATGCGTGGGCGCAGATCTGGGCCGCGATCATGCATTGGGCGCTGGCGGCAACCAACTCGTGCAACTACATTCGATACGTGACGCGCTTCTCGTGTGAGACCTTCGGCGTCCTGATTGCCATTATCTACCTGGATACTGGAATCCGCGGCATCGTCAAGTACTTCTCGGACGAGGACTTCGGCCGGGCTCTCTTGGAGCTCATTCTCGCCACGGGCGTGGCGCTTTTGTCCTCGTTGCTTTCCGGAGCCAAGTCCTGGAAGATCCTGAACGGCCCGGCCCGCGAGATCATTGCGGACTACGGAGCCACCATCTCGCTGGTGCTGTGGACGGGCGTGTCGTACATCGGGCGCGCGGAGGCCACCAGCGTGCCGCGCGTGGACGTGCCCGACAGCTTCGAGACGACCGGAGATCGCAACCTGTTCATCGACTTGACGGACATTGATGGATGGGCAATTGCGTTCGCGATTGTGCCAGGCGCCATCATCACGATCCTCTTCATCTTCGACCACAACGTGTCGAGCCTGCTTGCGCAGGATGACGATTTCAACCTGAAGAAAGGATCTGCGTATCACTGGGACTACTTCGTCTTGGGTATCTGCATCTTCGTGACCGGCCTGCTGGGAATCCCTCCGTGCAACGGCCTCATCCCGCAGGCCCCGCTGCACACAAAGGCGTTGGCTGTGACTTCCGTGACGAAGCAGAACGGAGTCGAAGTCCGCCAGACGGACAAAGTCTATGAGCAGCGCTTCACCAACTTGTCGCAGGCGCTGCTGATTTTGCTCATGTGCTTCTTCCCCTTCATCAAGGTCTTAGGATTCCTGCCCCTGTCCAACTTGGACGGTCTTTTCATCTTCATGGGCATCGCTAGTTTTGACGGGAATCAGTTCTACGACCGATTGGTGCTAATGATGACGGAGTCATCGTTGCGCATTTCTCAGCACGATTTCTTCGGCAACGTCGATTTCGGCGTGATCAAGAGGTTCTCCATTATCCAGCTCGCTGTCTGCCTCGTGATCTATGGGATCACCCTGACTCCGGCGGCCATGGTGTTCCCAGTCCTGATCGCGGCCCTCGTCGCGATCCGCGCGTTCGTGTTTCCGCGGTACTTCAAACAGGACGACCTCCAAGAGCTGGACTTCATCGATCCTCAGCATGTCTACAGTGGCAAGGACAAGGCCAATTCGGAGCGGAGGATCGAAGAGTATGCGGAAATGGTTTTGGGAAAGGGAGGGACCGATGAGAGCGATATGGATGCGGAATCCCCAGAAAGCGGGAGCGGAAGTGACGCGGAAGCGGCGATGGACAATAGATGAGGGCGTGTGCGGGCGAGCCACTTTCAATGACCACTAAGCAAATATCATACTTTCTCTCGAACAAAAGACAGCTTTGCGCCCGACGTGAGCGCCGCCCGTCGCCGTAGCAGCACATGATGCTGCCATTGACTTTCGCACCATCCCGCACGAAGGCACTCAGCGATTAAACGGGGAGCGCCAGCGAAAGACCGTCCGGAGCCCCGTCCAGAAAGGTTCTCAAGACTGCTACCTGAAAGCGCTACCACAAACGAATCTGGTAGACTTTCCAACTTGTGCTCACTTCCGGCACCCTCCGTCCTAATTCGCGGCCGTTTGGTCTCGGGGGCTGTCGTAGAGCTCGACCGATGGATAAGGTGCAAACCAGCAGCAGCCGCCTTTCCCAGCCCATCCAGGTTCTCGCCAACGCTTGCGCGTTGTGCTGTTGAGTACCGGAGCGTAAAGCGGCGGCACGGCATTCGAAAGCCTCGAACCAAGAGGCCGATGATCACAGGGTCTCTGCAAGGCCCGATGAAGGCTTCTACGCACCTCTCTTTCTGTGTGCTTCTCCCTACCTAGGGTAGGCAAACGCTGGCGGAGGCTCTTGCCTATGACCTACGAAGTGTATTCCATAGGCATTCTACGACGAAGAAGATAGAGACAGGGGCAGCTACCTGGGACATGAGACGCCAAGAGCGGCTGTTGATCGTGGTACAAGCCACTATATAATCCAGTTGATGACGCAATGAGTGCACCGCTTGCCAGCTAATGTATGCGTTGCTCTCTTCGTCCACAGCCAGCTGTTGCTTCCCGGGACTGGCGCAGTTGAGTTTCTCTCTTCCTCGCGCGGGCGCTTCCGGAATCCTCGACATCGAGCTTGCAAATCGTGCTACGCGAAGTGCACGAAAAGGAGGACATGGACGTGCATTGCGGCTGTGATCTTCCCATCAAACGCCACGTGCTGTTCAGGCATCGGAAAAAGAACTCGCTGGTCGTTTCGGAGGCGTCCGCAGGCTCAGCATGCGCCACAATCGCGTAGCGAACCGCTCCAGCAAGGCTGGCGGTGCGAGAGGGAGGATCACCGGAGCTGCAGCCTCTTCGTAGTATGGGAAGCGCGGCGTCAGCACACAGGAGCATGCCAAGCAATGCCAGGAGGAAGTCCTCGGGAGCATCCATCGATAGCGATACGGGCGTCTCGGCGGACTTCTCGTCTGCACGACGAGTTTCCAGCTCCCGAGACCCGCCGAGAAGGACTGCCGCAACTAAAAGCAAGCTTGGGAAGTTTCGGCGGGTCGAACCGCACCAGCTTCCAACCCGGTCCGAGGAGTCCGAGTCTCGCTCGTCCAGGAAGAGCAGGAGGCAGCAGCAACACAAGGCTAAAAGGCCTGTCCGTGGTGCGGAGTCGGCGCCGACAGGAAAGAGCAGCAAAGTCGAGGCGCTACAAGACGACTGCGCGGATGGCTCGTACCGCTCATCTCCGATGCGGCGTCACGGGAGGTATGAACGAATGCCTCATGGGCTCTTGCGTAGGGCCACGACCAGCTCACTGGCTCGTTGGCATAGGAGGCACCGAAACGCGTGCTACAGGGTTCCAGGCAGGCATTCCATCGGCTCCACCCCCCCTGCGGAAGCGGAGATGGCGAAGGCGTCGAGGAGGCGGAGATCTACCTCTTCGCACATGCCTTCCTCAATGCACCCGAAGAGCGGATCTCCCACGCACACGCTGTGGGAGGGATCGCACCACGCACACCACGCGCACCATGTTCCCCGAGGCGGTGTAGAGCATCCACGAACGACCTCCACACGACAGCAACCCTTCGACGCCAACCAGGTCAATGCAGTACGAGAGCTTGGATCACGACACGCGGTAAAGACCCCATCAGAGACTCTCGTTCCCTTCGCTTTTGCTTCGGCTTGATTTGCCTTTGCTTCGGCTTGATTTGGTTTGACTTGGCTTGACCTGGCCGACGCCCACCTTGGCCAAACCAATGCCTCCCAGGTGAATAACTCCCCGCTGCTGTCGTAGGTGGCGGAACGAGCGCCGCACCGAAGCCAAGTGAAGGACATGCCCAGAAAGCAGCAGGAGGCCGCCTCGGTCAGCATGGAGGAGCCGTCGCGGGTTGAAGAGCTTGTGGCACCGGTTGAAGTGGTTCTGCCCCGGAAGAGTGGCGGTGAGCCTCGCACTGCGCCGAACGCGATGCCTTCTCTGGAGCCTACGGGCTCGTTGGAAGACGTGAGTGACGACGACCTCGACGACGCCGACGAAGAGGTGTATGACTGGTGCGCCATGGACACGGCCGAAGGGCTGCCCAACAAGCCGGCGCCCGTGTCTGCCTCGGACGAGAGCGAGGATGATCTGGACGACGACGACATCGAAGATGAGGATCAAGTCTACGACTGGTGCGCGATGAGCACACGAGAAGCACTGGACACGTCCGCACCCCCCGCTTCTTCAGACGCGTCGACACCGCGCGCAGATGCCAGGCTTCCGGCGAGGCGGAAAGGGTCCGCCAGCAAGGCCCCCATACCCATCCAGGTGGTGCCATCCAGCGGCTCGGAGGCCTCGGGGTCCCCTGGCGCCGGACTGCGTAGCGCGCTGATGAGAGGCTCTCGGCGCCCGCGCCTGTCGTCAGGGAATCTGGCCAGCGGCACGCCGTCCCAGATCTCGCGCCCACGGCCTCCGCCGGGAGAGCCGCCGCGCAAGGTGTCGGACACGACTTCCAGCGCCACCAGCTCCAAGGGCGCTTTCACCCCCGGGCGGACGCCAAGGACGCCAGCGGCTCCGACGCCGGCCGCGCAAGCGAGCCCGTCCGGCAGCCGGCGCTCCACCGTGAAGGAGACGGCGGACGTGAAGCGGCAGAAGGCCAAACCACCGAAGGCTTTGCACGGCAAGCCGACGGCCAACTCGGACTGGTTGCGGTACCGGTACATCGTGAACAACTACATCTTGCTGGAGAGCCTGGGCGCCGGCTCGTTCGCCGAGGTTCGCAAGGCCATCGAGAAGAGCACGCACGACGTGTTCGCCATGAAGATCATCAACAAGGCGTTGATGAAGAAGCGGCGCGCCAAGAACGGCACCACGGCCCTGGACGACATCAAGCGCGAGATCGCCATCATGAAGAAGCTCAGCCACCCGCACGTGCTGCGCCTCTACGAGGTCATGGACGACCCGCGCGTCAACAAGCTCTATCTCGTGGTCGAGTACATGGAGCGTGGCGACCTCATGCAGGCCCAGAACGGCGACAACCGGGCGTGTAGCTGCGAGCCCATGGACAGCTACACGCTGTGGCTGGTGTTTCGCCAGGTGGTGCAGGGCCTCAAGTATCTCCACTACCAGAGCATCATCCACGGGGACATCAAGCCGCAGAACCTGCTGATATCCAAGCACAACGTCATCAAGATCGCCGACTTCGGCATCTCCAAGATCATGAGTGCGTCCTCCAGCCAGGTGCGAGATGCCGCCGGCACGCCGGCCTTCATGGCCCCCGAGATCTGCGCCGGCGCCGAGTACGACGGCATTGCCGCCGACGTCTGGGCACTGGGCGCCACCATGTACATGCTGGCCTTCGGCCGCCCGCCCTTCATGGCCACTCAGGTGCTGCAGCTGTACCACAAGATCCAGAACGAGCCGGTGACGTTCCCCGAGGACGCCGACGCCGCCTTGCAAGACCTGCTCGACAAGATGCTCACCAAGGCCGTCGCCAAGCGCGCGACGCTCCAAGCGGTGCTGCAGCACCCCTGGCTCAGCCGGCGGCCGTCGGCTGCGAACTTGACGGGCGGGGCTGGTGTCACGCCGACGCACAGCGCGCCCTTCGTCAGCAAAGCCTACCAGAGCGTCACCGTGAGCAGCGAGGAGATCATGGGCTCCGTGTCCGTTGCAACCAGCGGCAGAGAGGAGCTGGAGGCCAACACGTCGGCACCGGCCAGCAACGCCGCCGTCCTAAGCAAGGTGGACGAGCACGCCGAGGAGTCGCCAACGACGCAGCGAAGCTTCGAGCCGCCTCGGATTGAGACAACCACGTCCGCGACGGTGACGCCGCATCGCGGCACGCATCGGTTCTTGGGCCGCACGATGACGCTGGACGAGGAGGACATGCGGCAAAAGCGTTTCGCCAAGAAGGCGTCGAAGCGCTTGAAGAAGTACTACTCAACCGCCTTTTCCCAAGCCTTCTCCGAGCACTCATCCGACGAATCCGACTACGGCGACGACCGCCTGCCGGGCGATACCCCGGGAGCACCACCCAAGGCTTCTCGCCTGGATGGGGACGAGTTCAGCGCCATGATGGATACCTTGGCGGCGCAGCCGCTCGTGCGGCCCCAGCTGTCCGCCGTGCCGCCCCTGTCGGCCCGGCACGTGAGCTTTCCTGCCAAGCTTCCGGCGTCGAGCGCCACCGAGTACAACTCGCGGATCCAGGTGGTGGTTGGCCACACGAGTCTCCAGAACGTGCGCAAGAGCCAGGAAGACCGCGTGCTGTGCGTGGTGGATTTCACTTCTCTCGCGGTGTCGCTGGTGAGACCGAGCCGCTTCGATAGCGTGGCCATGTTTGGCGTATTCGACGGGCACGGCGGCGACCAGTGCGCCAGCCGCCTGCAGCAGAACCTGCACCTGCACATCGCACGCCACGCCGACATCCTCGACGGCGACATCTCGCAAGCGCTGATCGCCGCCTTCGAAGAATGCGACGGCGAGTTATGCCGCGAGCTCCGGAAGGAGGACGAGAGCAGCGGCTCGACGGCCTCCGTGGCGGTGTATGACCATGACACGCGCACCCTCACGGTGGCGTGCGTGGGGGACTCCCGTGTCGTGTTGTGCCAGGATGGCATGGCGACGGAGCTCAGCTGCGACCACCGCCTGACCAACGCGGAAGAGTTGTCTCGTGTGGCGACGGCAGGAGGGGTCATCGCCAAGCTGCGCATCAACGGCGTCTTGGCGGTGTCGAGGTCCTTTGGGGATGTGGCTCACAAAGGGCCGCACCCGCAGCGCGTCTTGATAGCCACACCCGACGTGCAAACCCTGGAGATGACGGCATTCAAGTCTTCGTTTCTCCTCATGGCGACGGATGGCATCTGGGACGTCATGCACTCGCAGTACGCCGTGAACTTCGTTCTCACCACCCTGGAGACGCACGCGGCGAACGTCAAGCAAGCCGCGGACCAGCTGGCGAAGGAGGCGATTCGGCTTGGGAGTGTGGACAATGTCAGCGTCGTGATCGTCTTGTTCAACGTCGAGGTGGAAGGACCTGCGGCAGGCGAAAGCCCACCACCAGACGGGGATTGGCAGCCGCGTTAAGAAGAGCACCCTTTGGTGGAAGGCAGAGACCGCAGCAGACGAGGGAGACCACGGTCCTATCAGCAGCGAGATCCATCGCATCGCATGGGTTGACGACTCCGATGAAGTGAACCTTTCGCCTCGGTTTCGGTGCGAAAAGTAAACTAGCGCTGTGGTTTGGCGCATCGCTTTCGTTGTCGTATACGAATCGGTAGCATCAAATGGGTAGAATAGGCTGCGACGACTCGCCGAGTTCGAGTAGCGTAGCGCACGAGAGAGCAAGAAGGGGGTTGAGAAAGAAGAGAGGACGATATAGGCAGGCGGAGGAAGAGACGAAGATACTTGTTAGGCTGCTAGTATCGGTGTCGACTTTGGCGAAGGCGAGCGGATCCAGGCAAGGGTGAAGATAGAAAGGAGACGTAGTTGCTGCCGGCATACTTGCCTCTCTGTCAGGGAGAAGGGCGTTCGTTGTGCGGGGGTGGGAGCCTCGTTACACGAAACTTGAGCCTTGAGGCTTGAGACTAGGAGGGCCATCGACAAGCGAAGAGACAAGAAGGTGCACTCTCGTATCAGCAGATCCGTCGCAGACACAGAGCGAGGATAAGTCTTTATAGATGGAACTCTTACTGCTACGGACTTGGGTCATCATCAACGGCCACACTCCTCAACAGCGCTCTACTTTCTTTGAAAAACGATAGAAAAAGCTTCGGCATAAACCACGACATCCCCAAAACGGAAGAGGTGCATTAAAAGCAACATAAAGGGCTCGGCGTTGCCCAAACGGAGCCACATTTACTTGTATCCAAACCCTCCCAGCAAGCCCACAAGCCTTCGACCCAGGACCAAAGGGGAGTTGCTTTTGGGCATCCCAATAATCCCTCCCCTCCTCCCTCCCGAGGGTAGGTCCTTACAGACGTGCGAAGCATTTCGGACCCTTTCCCTTCCCTGCGGAGCACTTGGCATCATTGGTGTCCAGCTTCGCCATCTGCTCCGTGACCCCCTCCACAGCATCGTTCTTGCCTTTGCCTCGCTTGCTTCGTGCCCGGGCCTCGCGAATGGAAGCTCTGACTGGTTCACAGACCATGCACCGCACGTTCTTGCACTTGTGGTAGTGCGCGAGGATGTACTTTGAGGACAGGCAGTGCTGAACTTGGCAGTTCTTGTCCTTGCAGTCCCGAATGTGCGCCCACAGATCCTTCATGAAGGAACAGTGCGGGGTCATGTGACACTGGTCTCCATTCCCAGCATTGCACGAACACATCGCCGCATGGCGGAAAAGGAGGAGTCGCTGTTGCAAGTCTCGACCCTTGGATGCTGCTTCGCCGCCGGGAAGGAAAAGAAAGCTCCCTTGCCGCTGTGCACAAGACTCATGCTCGCAGCCTTGTTGATCTCTGGTGCAACCATTCCTGTCTGCCAGGGGCAGCTGCCGCTGACGTTGCGCAAGCCTTGCTGCTGACTTTCGCCCGAGGTCGATGGCAAGCTCGTGTAGTCTCTTTGTCAACGTTGCTTTGTCTGCGTACTCTTGGAAGCTTTGGGCCCGTCTGTAGAGCAAAGACTCCAGAGACCTCGCTAGTTGAGGTAGCTTCTTGAGCCAATTCGCAGCGAGGTCTTTCCGCCTCTGCTTGAGGTCCAGCAGAATGCTGAGAATCATCCGACGGCGCTCGTCAATGTCTGCGTCCGATTGCCACGGAGTCAAGACCTGCGCAACTGACGGCGAAGCAGCGTTCACCGGCTTGGCTGGAGGTTGCGGCAAGCTCACTGAGCGATGCTGGTTGTTCAGGATGGAGCCCAACCCGGCCCTGACTTGTTCCTCAAGCAAGCTGGCTTGGAGAGGAGCCGTTTCGGCGTCGAGGGACGTCGCTGTCCCGTGCTGCATCGTTGCTGCGACTGGTGACATGGTTCCAAGCTAGCAACGGAAAGCGGCAATTGGAAAACGAGAGAGATAGACTCTGGATGGTGATCTGGACGCTCAGCGTTGGTCTGCCGTGAGACGCAATTGCGCAGAATCCCAGAGCATCATGGGCTCTTCATCCCTCGCCTGTGCACAGGCCGCATCGGGTGTCTTTAGCCGCCAGAGGCACTTTGAAAGAACCAGAGGCCTGTGGCCAGAGGGGCGGGAAATGAAAACCAACATCAACCTTGAATAGGCGTTTCGACGACGATGTCCAATCAAGTCAATCAAGGGGAACGTCAACTGACCAGTAAAGACAGCAAAAGAATCCTTTCCCTCTGGGTTGTGGTGTATATGGAAAACATACGACCGTGATTGGATCGATTAACACGCTGCTTCTATTTTCGATGCGAAGGATTGGGCGCCCCTGCCGTGGGCTCTTCCGCCGTCTTCCACCGTCCTCTTCGCTGCGCGTGGCGCTACGCAAGTGCGTCCGTGTTCAACTTCGCAAGCTTGTCCTTACAATGCCCCGGTAGAGAGGCCAAGAGAACTTTGTCAGCATGGGCCAGCTCAGGCTCCATGGCCCCTGAGCTGGGATCATGGCCTTTGAGGTCATGGCCCCGCTTAGAGGCTGCGTGTGCAGCCTCTAGACGTCATGTACAAGCCGGTGGTATCATCTTGTCTTGCAGCTGTGTCGATGGCGTAGCTAGCTGACGCCAATGAGAGGACATCTCGAAGATCTGGCCCCAACGTGAGCCAAAACGGCATCGTGTACGTGGCAACAACCTCCCAATATCAACCTGACAACAAGTTGCTGCTTGCTTTGTTTCTTTTGGCAAGGGCTCTACTGCCTTCGGCCACTGGCATTCTACTCGTCGAGAGCCTCTAAGCTCCGAAGTTGCTCGGCCAGACTCTCTATTGGATCATCGCGCTCCGCTTTGCTTTCAAGCGACTGTCGAACGGCAAGTCTGACTGGCACACAAACCTGGCATTCCGAGTCTCTGCACCTATGATAGTGCGATAGCACATATCGGGAGGACACGCAGTGCGGCGTTTGGCAGTGGTGATCGTCGCACTCGATGATGTGAGCCCAGACTCTCTTCATCTTTGCGCAGTGCTGAGTCACCGGGCACTGCTGACCGGCCTCCGGGTTGTGGGGGCACTTGGACGCATGCCTCAGCAGCAGGATCAGTTGTCGCTGGGACCGTCGAAAGTCCCCCTCTGCTTGCAGGTCCGGCGCAGCGCTAGATTGCATGCGAGAAGCGCTGTCGCCTCCCGTGGTGTCTTGCTTCGCGGGCGCTGCTTGGACGGCTTCCATTCCTGCGGCGCAGGGACGTTGATGGGTTGCTGCCAGGGAGCCGCGTCGCTGCTCGCTTTGCGCCTCCGGCTCCCTTGAGGCGACGGCTCCATCGGCTTCGGCACCATCGGCTTCGGCACCATCGGCTTCGGCAGCATCGGCTTCGGCAGCCTCGGCTTGCTGAGGAGCGCCATCCTGCTGCATGCTTTGTGCAGTGGAATCGATGTGGTTCCTAGCCTGCGCGCCGGGCGCTTGGCGATCACGCTGATGGAGACGGAGCGACCACTCGTTCGCCAGCTCGTGCATGCGCCTCTTGATCGTTTCTGGATCTCTATATTCTTCAAAACTCTGCGCCTGTCGGTAGAAGGACGCCTCGATGCGCCTGCTGATTTGTGGCAGCCGGCGTCGCCACTCGTCACTGGGGGATTCACGCCGCTCTCTTAGGAGGTGCGTGATCCGCAGTATCATCTGTTGCCTCTCGGCTGCATGGTCTTCTGCCTGCCACACCGAGTCGTACTGCTCCAGGGCATTCCGCATCGAAATGACTGATCCTCTTGCAGCGCCACTTGCGGCTGCCGTGGTTGAAGTGTCGCTCTCATTTGCCGCATTTCGGCTCCCAAGGCTTTCCGTGTCCTCGTGTGCTTGAGGCGTGGCGCCTACTTCGTCAAGGCAATTTGTGAGAGCCTCAGCTCCACTCGGGAACGCTACGTGAACTTCGTCAACGAAATCGTCTCCACTGGGCATGGGCCGGACCGTGCACTGCTGTTGCTGGGACGCGGTCGAGTCGCTTTGCTCGTCGGCCACTGACTCTGATCTGCGTTCTGCGATGCCTTCCACCTGTCTCCCACGCAATGCGCTTCGTGTTCTGTGGAGTCGCAGAGACTCTTCGAAACGTCTTCCGAGCCTGGCAACCTTCGCTGAGAGGCAAATCCCTCCCCCTAGTTTCGCTAATTTTTTTCTTTTTCCTTCTTCCAGAACTTCAGAAGAGTCGAAGACATTTTTGAAATTTATAAATAATTTAATATTTTTGAATATTATTGAGAATAATTTTATTTTCATATGGTATAATACTTTCAAAAATATATTAATGAAAATAGTAGTTTTAAATTATCAAATATATTTGAAAAATCTCAGACTTTCCAGGATGGGCTTCGGAGTTCCGGCAAGTTCCGGAACGTTCCGCTATAGCACTGATGTTGCTGATGTGGAATTCGCTGACAAGGGCTTGAAAGTCAAGGAAATTTTGAATGATCATATCCTTTTCATAGAATTATGATGAAAGTCGACAAATCCACAAGAAGCGCGATGCCGATTTGTTGATATCGATAATGCACCGAAAATCTAAATTGTGTGCGTGTGCTTCCCATTGTCACAGGGGAACATGAGAAGATATAAAAATTCAAAAAAAGTATTTCAAGGCTTCTTCATTGGTCCGTCCTGCCCTCGTTTCCCGCGCTTGAGAGCAACAGAACTGGGTGGATCTCGCCGCTTGGAGAGAGGCACCGCCTCACCGCCGTGGAAGTCGACGCGTCCTCGGACTCGCGTGAGGATTCTGGTCTCGTGAATCATGGCGGAAATCGATGCCGAACGCTTCGTGGCACGTCTCGAGCGGTGGCATGACCTGTGGCTCTCGTCTGTCAAGGATGAGGCTGGGCCATTCAAAGGAGCCAACGCGGTTTGTGTCATCTCTGGAGCGCGGGATGACGAGACCGTCTACAAGAAGAGCAGCTCTCTGCACCTCTACCTGCTCGGCTACGAGTTCACGGACACGATATTACTTCTCGTGAAGACCAAGCTCTTCGTGCTCACGTCCCGGAAGAAGGCGGCTCTTCTGGAGCCGCTCAAGGGCAAGGGAGAGGGCAAAGTGAAGCTCACGGTTCTCCAGCGCTCCCGGGAGGACAACAACCAGGAGAACTTCAATGATCTGCTGAGCGCCGTGCGCCGTGGAGGCACTCGGATTGGAATCCTCATGAAGGAGCAGGACGGCCTCCTGGGGGACTTCGCCAAGAGTTGGCTGGAGGCCATCGAGAGGGACAGCCTGCAGAAGGTCGACATCGCATTAGGCCTGAGTATCCTCCTGGCCCAGAAGGTACTGCAGCTTCATCCGATGGGCCACCGGCACCGGATGCCAGGGACCTTACGCGCTTCGCTCTTCGTCGAGGACAGGATCCGCAGGAGCTGGAGTACGCGAAGAAGGCCGCTCTCGTCGCCAACAAGGTCTTCAAGAAGGCGCTCGTCAAGGAGCTCGAGGACGTGATCGACCAGGAAAGGAAGGACACCCACGAGCAGCTTGCGCAGAAGGTCTCGGACGCGATGGAAGACCTACCCAGCGTGGATCCGAAGCTGACCATCCCCGAGGGCATCGTGGAGTCGTGCTACTTCCCCATCATCCAATCCGGCGGTGAATACGACCTCAGGCCGAACGCCCAAAGCTCGGACAAGCGACTCAGTTACGACATCATCATCGCCAGCATGGGCGCGAGATACCGATCGTACTGCGGCAACATCGCGCGGACCTTCTTCGTCGACGCGCCACGGAAGGCGGAGAGCGTCTATGCGGTCGTGCTGCGGATGATTGACGAGTGCAAGTCGAAGATGACCCCCGGCGCCCGTGCCAGCTCCGTCTATGCCTCGGCGACCAAGTATCTTGAGGAGCGCCACCCGCAGCTGCGCCCGCACCTGCCCAAGAATGTCGGGTTCTGCATCGGCCTGGAGTTCCGCGACTCCAACTTTGTACTCAACGGCCGTTGCCAGCAGATCATCTCAGCGGGCATGGTCTTCAACCTGGCGGTCGGCCTCTCCGACGTCCCGCTGAGCGCATCGGAGGCCAAGACCACTCGGGGAGCGGCACGGAAGCTCGACAAGTTCTCCGTCCTGGTCGCAGACACGGTGGAGGTCATAGAGGACGGTCCACCGAAGACCCTGACCCGGTTCCCCAGGGAATACGGCGAGGTCAGCTACAACCTGGAGGCAGAGGACGAGGAAGAAGATGCCGAGGACGAGGTTGTCGAGGAGGTGGCGCCGAAGCCCCTGGGCACGGGAGCTACCATGGCCGAGCGCCTCCGCGATCGTTCGGCGCGCAACGAATCCAACGCAGATGCCCAGAAGCGGCTCCAGACGCAGAAGGACCTCCTCAAGAGCAACATGAAGGACCTGGCCCAGCGGCGGCAGCGGGCGCTGGCAAAGGGCGCTGGCGGCGACGAAGAGGACGATCTGGACGCTCCGGAGATCAAGTGCTTCGCCGACTCCAAGGCGTATCCGACGAAGATGACGCCGAACCAGATATACGTGGACATGCAGCACGAATGCGTGATGCTGCCCATCTGCGGCGCCCACGTGCCTTTCCACATCTCGACGATCAAGAGCGTCGTCCAGCCAGATCCCGAGCAGGACGTCACCTTCCTGCGCATCAACTTCTACTCGGGCTCCTCGGTGACCAAGGACACGCCGAGGTCGATGGCGGCCCTCACCAGACAGGTGGGGGGCACCAAGACCTTCATCAAGGAGATGCTCTTCCGCTCGCTTCAGTCGGAGAACCTCCGTCGAGCGCATCGTCAGATCAACGAGCTTCGCAAGCGCGTTCGAAGCCGCGAAGCAAGAGAGGCCGAGGAGGCCGACCTCGTGGAGCAGGCGAAGCTGGTGCGGCTCAAGGACCAGCGCTCTCCGCGGCTTGGGGACGTCACCTTGCGGCCTCAGCTCAGCGGGCGCAAGAGCCAGGGCCACCTGGAGGCCCACGCCAACGGGATGCGCTTCACGTCCACCCGAGGCGAGTCGTTGGACATCATGTACCCGAACATCCGCCATGCCATCATGCAGCCGTGCAAGAACGAGTCCATCGTCGCGCTGCACTTCAACTTGAAGAATCCGATCATGGTGGGGAAGAAGAAGCACAGCGACGTGCAGGTCTTCACCGAGGTCGTGGACGCCAGCATCGCGCTGGACTCGTCGCGGAGGCGCCACTACGATCCCGACGAGCTGGAGGAGGAGCAGCGGCTGAAAGACATGAAGAGACGCTTGGATGTGCACTTCAAGAACTTCAGCGCGAAGATCGAGAAGATCTGCGAAGACCAGGGCTTCCCCGTGAAGTTCGAGACGCCTTGGCGCGTCCTCGGCTTTCACGGTACGCCTCACAAGGAGATGGTCTTCATCCAGCCGACGCAGAACTGCTTGATCAATGTCACCGAGATGCCCTTCTTCGTGCTGGACCTCACCGATGTGGAGCACGCGAACTTCGAGCGCGTCTCCGTGACCGGCCGCGCCAGCGCGTTCGACCTCACCTTGGTGTTCAACAAGCACGACGAGCTGCCGAAGACCATCCAGATGATCGACGGTCCGAATCTGGACCCGATCCAGGACTTCTTGACCCAGAACGCGATCACATACACGGTGACGCCTCAGAACCTTAACTGGAAACAGCTCATGAACTCCGATATCGTGAAAGACGACAGGTGCCAGATCCCACCGGCGCTTGTCCCACTCGCTTGAAGCATGGTGCTGATCGACTTCCCCGACTGTTTCGCCTAGGTTCTACGAAAGCACGGACGAGAACGGCGACGCGAAGCCTGCCGGCTGGGCCTTCCTTGCCGAGGACGAGGACGAAGATGCCGAAGAGGAAGACAACGAAGAGAGCGAGTTCGAAGCCGATCCGGACGAGATGGAAGCTGAAGAGGAAGAAGACGACGAAGAATCAGATTTCGCGGACGAAGACGAGGACGATGAAGACGAGGTATGCACGCGGGCTTCGTGATTCACACAGATGCATGTGGAAGAGAGCCACGAAGGGAGCGAGCTGCTTACACAACACCCCTCTGTCCAGGACGATGAGTTCGAAGAGGAGGACGAGGAGGAGGAAGGAGAGACGTGGGAAGAGCTCGAGAAGAGTGCGAAGGCAGCCGATAGGAACAGACGCGACTGGGAAGACGAAGAACGCCCGAGCCGGAAGAAACGGCGAAAGTAGCTTCCCTTCCATCGCCTAGGGCCTGGCGCGACGCCCTTCCGTCTGGTGGGAAGTCGCGGTACGCTAGGTTGGGGACGCCAGAGGCATGAGTCCCCCCCGGCCCCCCATGCGCTCTAGTTTGTGGAACGCTGAAGCTTCAGAATGAGAAAGAAGCGCGCACGGGGGCGTTGGACAGGCTTTGTACTGAACAAATTGAACAACTCACGAACTAAGCTCCGTCATTTACACCGTGTTGGGTTTCGCGTCTGCCGCTTGCAGCAAGCGCTCCATATTCTCCCTCTGGACTGCTTGATAGTCGATGTCCTCGGGCACGTTCCCATCCTCGTCCACTGGCTCGTGTCTCAAACGCAGGTTTGGAGACAGCTTCAACGAGTTCACGCCCCCTCTGTCGTCGCCCACGATGATGATCGGGTCTTGCTTGTTGAACTGGACGTGGGTGAGCTTCGCGCGCTTCACCACCTTCTGCTCGCAGAGGGGCTCGTGCTTGTTCTCGCCGAGGTCGAAGACGTGGACTTTCCCGTCGCTGGTGACGGCGGCGAAGACTGTTGAGGAATACGGAGACCACGTGACATCTCCCACCGCGTTGCCCAGGTCGAAGCTCATGATCGGGTAGGGGAGGTTGTGATCCCAGATCTTCACGGTCCAGTCCGCAGAGCAGGATATGAAGACGCGATCGTGAAAGGGGTTCCACTTCAGCGTGTAAACCGCCATGTAGTGCCCTTCGTACGTCTCGAGGTACTGGCCGCTGTACGCCTTGCTGCATTTGTGGATCTTTCCCTCCTCCGTGCCGACGATGAAGAGATGCTCGCTGTGCGGGCTGAAGTCAATGCAGCAGCCTCCAGCCAGGCCCGACAGGCTCGTCTCCTCCGGATCATCCTTGACCGTGTTGACCAGCTTGAGCTGCATCATTGGCTCCATCTTCAGCTCATTCTTGGACATGATCCAGTTGGCGACCAGCCCGTCGGACGAGATGCTGAAGAAGTTAAGCTCCTTCGCAAGGTCTTCTTCTTGCCAGTAGACGTTCCACACCGGATCGGTGTGCTTGCCAGTGCGAATGGTGCTCGTGTAGATCGGTTGATTCGTCTTGTTGCGGACGTCGAACACCATGACCGTTCCGTCGTAGCAACCAACGGCCAGCAGCGAGTTATGCTGAGGATGGAAATCGAGGCACATGACGCCCGCTTCTGTGCTAAAAATGTACTCCGGGTGGGCCGTATTCTTCAGGGTGAAGCAGTAGACCATGCCGCTTCCCTGGCGCATGAAGTCGTAGCTTCCGTATCCCACGGCGAAGAGGTCCGGATACCTGGGGTTCCAGCCGAGAGCCGTGACCTGCTTCCGCTTCGTCCGGTCCGTGCTGAAGCGCCAAAGCGGCAGCAGGGAGCCTTCGCCTTCGCGGAACTGGTCACTCGCGTCCTCCCAGAACTTAAAGTCCTGGAAGATTTCGTCCTCCGCGTTCTGGTTCACCATGCGCTCGAGGATCTTCAGCGCGAGGCCCATCTTTGCACTGTGCACCATATCGTCCTCGCCGGCATCTCCCGAGGTCTGTCCTCCGTCCTTGTCGTTCTGCTTGCCAGCCGGCGCAGCAGCATCGTCTAGAGCATGCGCCGTGAAGTCGGTCATGTACGTGTCGTAGATGTCCCACTGCGTGCACATGGCGGCGAAGTTGGCCACCGGTGGCGGCTCGGTGGCAACACCGCGCACGCGGAGAGGATTCTTGAAGGTCTGCGCGGCTCTTTCCGAGTAGTTGAACTGGTTCTTGCCCGTTTCCTGGGCGTCGATGTCGATGTCGTTCTCGCCCTTGTCTGCGGCCTCCTGGGCAGCGTGCTTGCGGCGTTCCTCGGCATCGTCCCGAAGCTTCTCCTCGTACTGAGCTTGGGTCTTGGCTTCAACGCTGTCCTTGTGAAGCACGTTCCCGTCCATGGCAAAGTGGATTGCGAGATGCTCCCCGGCACCCGGCGGCTCCTGCCGGTACTGCCGCTGCTGATAGTTAAACTTCACGATGTTGTTGGGAATCTGCGGATCCGTCGCCGTGAGCACGCGAGCATGCTCCTCCTTGAGCTGCTCCTCCGTGAGGCCCTTGATCTGGTTTCGGGGAGTCACGACGCGGCGCACTGGCTCGGCATACAGGTCTTCCTCGTCGGCCACAGACGCCTGATCCGGCTGCCTAAGGATCTGGAGCATCGCAACGCCTGTTAGTCTGGTCCGCATCCGCATTCAGCGCTGCCGTCCCCTGGCCTTGACGTCACACTTCTCCTAGCAGCTTGAATTTTGCACAGCACTACTTCCCGACGGCTAGGAGGTAAGAGCAGCATGACCGTGCGTGGCTGCAGAGAGGCGCCTTGCTGCTGTAGCATTGCAGCCAAATCGGAACATGTCTCACCTTTGAATCTTGCGACTTTTCTGCGTCGGCCTTCCGCCTCTTGGCACCATTCTGCTTCGTAGCTCTTCTTGGAGCCATCCTTGCGGGGGGGGGCAGCGAGGGCGTGTCGCGTACGGCCACGGCGGACGCTCCGCGTGAGAAGGGCGCTGGGGTTGCAGGAAGATCAGAGGAAACGTTATACCGGTACTGAAGGTGTACTCAAATCGGTACCTCTGGGGTACTAAATGGATACTCTTCAACGGTTTCAAGGGACTGGAGTACGCGAAGTATCCAAATCCGATTTGAATTTTTCAATGTTCTTGTTTCGAGCTCTGCTTCCTCGGCGCCGTTCTTGTTTTGAGTCCCTCCCGAAACTGTGGAACTGTGAAAACAGTAGGGCACCGAGGAGATCGTTCTCGACTGCTCAAGTCTTCGACAATGAGATGCCGTAAAGTGGTTCGCAAGACGAAACGCCTCAGTATATTCCAAAGTTTTCTTCGGACAGTCTCCGTCGAAGAAATGCCGCAGTCACTTCGGCGGCGTCGCGACAAGCTTCGGCGGCCATGTCTCGCTTTATGCCCGTGACGCAAGTGCGTCTCACGAATGTAGCGATCGTGCGGCTGAACACGCATGGAAAGCGCTTCGAGGTCAGCATCTGCAAAGCTGCACAGCGTGGCATCGCCAACGCCGCTGTAGCCTTTTCCGAAGCGCGGTTGCTCAACACCACTGCTGTGCATAGGTCGCCGCGTACAAGAACAAGGTGGTCAACTGGAGGAATGGATTGGAGACGGACATCGACGAGGTTCTGCAGACCACCGCGGTCTTTAGCAATGTCTCCCGTGGCGTCTTCGCCAAGCAGCAGGATTTGCAGGAAGTACGAGCCTCCGCCGGCGGGTGTGGCAAGATGAAGTTCGCTGAGAAGGACGGTGCTCTGAAATTTTCTTGTCTCTTGGCAGATATTTGGGACCACCGACCAAGAGCAGGCGTGCCGTATCGTCTTGGAACGAGGGGAGCTACAGGTTTGCAGATGCGCCACCAAGAGACGCCGCGCGAGTTCCAAGCTGAGGGTCTGCCGATGCATCCACGAATGGAATGCAGGTCAGCGACAAGGAGAGGGCAGCGGCGCTGGAGTCCATGGTGCGGGACATCGCGTCCATCGTCAGTGAGAAGTGCGTCAACTCGGAAAGCCAGAGGCCGTATCCCGTGAGCGCTATCCTGAACGGGATGAAGGAGGTACCTACGCGCAAGCAGCAGCCCTGCCAGCGATTCCGGATGGCTGAGATTCCGGACGGCTAAACCCGTGGGTGCTTGAATCTTGCGTTGCAGATCCATTTCGCGCCAAATCTGTCGAGGAGTGCCAAGACTCAGGTACGGCATGCGTGGAGAGCGGGTTGGGGCGACTTCTGAGATGGGCTCACGGAGCAATATGCCTCACAGGCTCTCGACGTCATCCGGAGGCTAAAGAGCGTCATGCCCATCGAGAGGGCAAAGATGAGGATTAAAGTGACGGTATGCAAAGCACAGTTTTGCTCGTTCATCGCTCCGGGAAGAGGAGCCGGGAACAAGCTACGGAAGTAACCGTCCGAGCGCTCCGTAGGTTGTCACCATCGTCCTCCCACTAGTTTTGGAGCGCATTCGAGAAGAGGTGGCAGAGCATGTGGAACGAGAGCGCGACGAGATCGCGTTGGAGATTGGAGATCCCGTAGAGGTAGGGAGGCCTTCGTCCTTGTCCTCCTGGCCGCGGAAAGCGCGCTGACGCAAGCGTGCGCATCGAAGGTTGACGAGAAGAGCGATTTCACGATGCTGATCGACCCGTCGGTGTTGAGGATCGTGAATGACACCCTAGAGCAGATCGCCCCGTCTCCGCAGGTATGGATTCCAAGGCTATGGAGAAGACCGGTGCTTCCATGTCGAGCGAGCACGAAAAGCTGAGGCAATCCGCCCGTTTTCTCTCATGGCAGAGCGCGGTGGACATTCTTCAGCTGGCGTGCATCACAGAAGGACAAGCACTGGTAGATCAGGAGCTCGCCCGCCGCGCGACGCCGGCAGCCACCACTGCAGCAGCATCCAATGGCGCGGCGAGTCGAAGCGCTCCTGCGCAGTCGGCACAAGCAGCTGGCCCGGCGGACGCCGAAGAGACAAGAAGCGTCTCAACTGAGTCGAACTCCGCTTCAGATGGAAGGAAGAAGGGTGAGTAGTTGTGTGCGTGCGTGTGTGTGTGTGTGTGTGTGTGTGTCTCAAGGCGACCAAAGCTTAACACTGGTGTCCACAGGAAACCGGAAGTCCAAGAGTGCAAGACGACGAGAAAAGGAGGAGGCGCAGGAGAGGAAGGAGCGGAAAGAGGTGAGCAGTCCTTGCGCGGTAGGGACCCCAAAAAGGAGCTTCCCTGATTCGATTCGCTTTTCCTCCCGAAGGCCGAGGAGCGACGTCGGAAAGAGCGGGAGGAAAAGCGGCAGGCCAAGCACCAGCCAGTGCCGCAGGAGACCTCCGAGACGGCTGACAGCCTTGGCGCGAAGATGGACCAGCTTAGCCTGAACCAACGCTCGTCGCAGGCTGAAGAGCGCTCCACGCGGCGTTCTTGCAACACCTGTGGAGGAGAATTTCTGGGGAGGTGAGGAAGCGCGGCGTCGAAAAGCAAGCTTGCCAGTGGGTCTGACTTGCGACTTGGGAAACTGCCGTAGGGATGCCTATCGGGAGCATTTCCGCTCCGACTGGCATCGGTTCAATCAGAAGAGGAAGTTGGCGAAGATGGCGCCGCTCTGGTGAGTGCCCTGGCCTGCAATCCTTTCAGAATGACGCGCAGGTGCTGACCATGTGTCCTCCTTGCTTGCTATGATCACGCCGGAACATGTAGCCTCGCAGATTTTGAGGAGCTCGAGGATCCCTTCGGTGCTGACGCACCTCCAGTGCCAGCATAAAGCGTTTTTCTCCCTTACTCCCACTTTATTGGCCATCCTGCAACTCCGGCTCTATTCGCACTGCCAAATTACGCAGCAGAGTAAGATCCCGTGGGGTGAAGCGTCTCGCCTGATCACCTCCGAACACCACCGCTCCCTTTGCAGGTACATCGCTCCCGCCGGCCAGCGGCACAATAAACACGGTTTGGCAGTTGCGAGGCAGGTAGGTGAACTCCACCTTTCCTGGAAGGATCTGAAGATCGGGAAGGTGCACTTCCCCGCCTCTCTTGCTGAATGGTGACATTGCTTTCTTCATGATCGGAGCAGCCGGATCGATGTCCTTCTGCTCTCCTACGACGCCTCCTCGGGCAAGCGTCTTCCCGTCCCACAGAATGTGCATCGAGGTCGCTGGCGTCGACTTTAGGGCAGCGTCCAACGCCCACGACAGCACCGCCCGGGGACCTGCTACGGCAACTTCGCGGCCTTCAAAGCCCTCCAAAGCCACCTTGTCCGCCTCGCGGATGGAGACGTCCTGGCCAGCCAGGCCCGACAGCAGCAGTGTCCCGGCGCCCACCACCGCGATGAGGTCACTGCGGCTCTGCGAGTTGAACAGGAGATCCGTCTCCAGGCGATTGGCCACCAGCAAGCTCAGGCCGACCGCCCCAGCGCTGACGGAGAAGCCTGGGCTTCGGATGAAGCGCGAGAAGTTGACGCCCTGGACCCCGATTTCGGACGCCAAGCTTAGCAGAATCGCCGCCAAGAGGATTTTGCGGCCCATCGTCAAGCTCAGGCCAATGGCGGCGGAGGAAGCGCCAACGTCGAGACCTGTGGCGTGCGTCGCTTGCGTCTCTGTCCAGCGTCAGCCTTGGTCGACGATTTTGTCAACTACCGGAGAGAAGAGAAGGAGAAAAGGAAGAAAGAGAGCATGAAAAGAAGAGGGGTCCAACATCTGGGAGAATAAAAAACGGGAGGAAAAAAAAAGGGGCCGACCCGGGAATCGAACCCGGGACCACTCGCAAATTATCCGGGATGTCCCCAGACGCTTAGGAGGACCCTAAGCGAGTATCATACCACTAGACCAGCCGGCCGAAGGCATGGACGAACCAATGCGGCTTTCCCATTCCTAGAGGTCCCTTGTTATATATACTCCGTTTCGATTGCTCTCGAAAGTCGCTAGCGAGAACCGCACCGGGCGCTCAGGGCCACACGCTCGCTCCTCGACCGCTGCCAAAGCCATGTCTTCAGGCTTCGTGGGCTTTTCGCACGGCCGCTTTGCTCTGAGCGCGAAGCGGCCCTCCACGGAAGCGTCTGCTGCGCTGGTTTACACCGGCGACGACCAAGCTATCACAGCCCTCGTGAAACGACTCGCGAAGAAAGACGCTGTGACGCGCCGAAGAGCGCTTCAGAGCCTGTGCTCACTGGTGGAGACCCGCCAAGCGGTAGTTGCGGAGATTTTGCCGGCCTTCCTGTTCCATCTGAGCGGCAAATACGTCCTGGACAACAATAGCCAAGTACGCAGCGCCGCCTCGACGGCAATCAGAGCGCTAGTGCAGGCCGATAGACAAGCAGTCGCTCGCGGGCTGCCCCGTCTGCTGGGCCCCTGGCTGCTCTTGGCAGCTGATCCGGCGCCGGAGGTACGCACAGTGGCACTCAAGGCGCTGCAGGACGCCTTCGGCCAGGAACTCCCGCGGGCGCTCGAGCGCTATTCGCTGCAGATTCTGAGGGCACTGTCGCTGCAGCTTCGCGTCGAGCCGGAGCGGGTCGGGGAGAGCGACGACAAGGATGCGGGTGACAAGGAGCCCGTGTCGGAGACCTACATCAGGATGAACCTTGCGCTCATGCGAGCGCTGAAACTGCTGCTGTCGACGCTCGGCCGGGGGGCCTGTCTGCGGATCCTTCAAGGCAGAATTCGCAAGCATGGCGTGCTGAGCGGTCCGGCAGAGGACAACGTGAGAGGAGCTCTGCACCTTGTGCTGAACGACAAGCTTTGGGAACGACTTGGGAATGACACCGACATCGTCCGGAAGGCTGCCTACGATGCCGTCATTGAGGTGGCGCAGCAGATACCAGATGCGATTCTACCGCAGCTGGACGGCATGCAGAGGCTGCCCGAGACTCTACTGCGTTGCGCACTCAGTGAGAGGCCTTCGCACATCCATGTGGTAGCAGTCGCCTGGAAGGCGCTGATCGTGTACTTCCAGAAGGCCGTGCGGAGTCCGCTGAGTGCAAGTCTCGCTCAACGCCTCGATCTGAAGGCCACTGTGAGGACGAGAATCATCAAGAAGGCCCGACTCGCCTTTGACGGATGCGCCAACGAAGTCGGTCCATTCATCCTGCCCTTCCTCGCAGCTCTCCCGGTTCGCATCCGCGTTGAGCGCCCTGCTGAAGCTGAAGAAGCCGCTGAAGCTGCTGAAGCTGCTGAAGTTGCTGAAGCTGGTGAAAGGAATCGAGAGGAAGAGCGGGATGCCGCACCTGATGCCGAGGGAGACACGGAAGTTGACGCAGATCTGGTGCTGGCGAAAGCCTCTGTCGCACAGGCGCTTCTCCAAGGAGCCTCGCAAGCCGTCGAAGGAGATACACTGGCCGAGGAGCGGAATCGATCGGCGCTGCTGTCAGCCGCCACTGAGTGCGCGGCCTACGTCTTCGCGCTCTTCGTCACCTCGCCTGGGGAGCATCACCGTACCGAGAAACATCTGCCGCTCTTGGATCTCGTCGGACAGTGCTTCCGAATCGCCCTGGGAATGGAGCCAAGTTCGAAAGGCCTATCAGCGAGTCTCCTGCGCGACGCAGCTCATGTGGGCCTTCGGGAAATCAGCGTGGCCTTGCGGACCTCCATCTTCACACCGGTAAAGTCGCAGAATCCTGGTATCGTCCTTCCCGGCCTGCAGAATGCCATCGTGTATCTGGACAAGTCGGCAAGCAGCGCAAGGAGTGGGATCGACGCCGGCCTTGCTGCTGCGTTCTTCGAAGACTTGCGCGCACTGCTCGGGGCGAAGCGAGACAGCTTGGGGGCTCTAGTCATTCCTTGCTGGGGCCGCAAACAGGAACGCGGAGCGATACTTGCGATCGCTAGAGATGTCATCTTGGAGTCCGTAAGAGACCTGGACGTGGTTACCCTGCCGGAGACTCTCTCGATTCTGAGATTCAGCCTCCGATACCTGCCGGCGCAGGAGCTCGTCGACCTTCTTAGCGAAGCGCAAGACCTTGACAGAGCGAAGATAGTCCTTCGAGTAGTGGCCGACATGATGGAAGTTCCCGATCAGACGCATGAAGTGCTTGACGAGCTTGCCATGTTCGTCGGAGAGCTTGCGACGTGTCTGGTGGAGCAGGCGACGGAGGAATCGGCCTTGACGATGGCGAGGGCGTTGCTGCAGGGTTCTTGCGACCTCTTCGCGGAAGGAAACCCAAATGCGATCCTTGAAAACTCGCTCGAACGCCAGCTGCAGGCCGTGTGGCGATGCGTACCTCTGCTGAGAGCCCGCCCGAGGACCAAGGGCCTGCAGATGCTCCGCGGACTGCGAGGCGCCACTGCAGAAATGGGCAAGTACTCCAGCAGGATCGAGGATACGGTTCTCGCTGCATTCAGGCTGCTAGGCGAAGGGGACTCGGCTTCTCTGATTCCCTTGGCGCAATGCGTTCAAGTCCTGCTCAAGCACGACTTCCCGCTGTCGCAACCTGTCTTCGAGGAGCTTTGCGAAGTGCTGCTCGACGAGTCAACGATCAGCTCTCTTGTGCACCAGGAAATGTCCTTTCCGCTGCTGCAGGTCATCAAGCGGCATTTCACAGCGGGAGAAGAGGAGAGCAAATCGGATTCAGAAGCCACGAGTCCGTCGTGGCTCGTTCCGATTTCTGGAATAGCGGGTCCGCGGGCTTTCCTCGCTTCGCGAGTCTGTGAGCTCTTCGTCGCAACTCTGCGCCACGTCAGCCTTCGGACACATGAGCTCGACCATGAAAGTCTTGCGGACATCTGGAGGCACTTGCCGTTCGAGACACAGGTGGCCGTCTGCACAGAAGTTTCTCGTGGAACCGAGGGCGCAATCCTAGAATCGCCTTCGGACGCAAGTGGCACCGGGGGCGAAGAGAAGGACTTGCGGCTGGAGAGTGCCGCCGCTGTGATGCAAACGGTCATGATCTTGGTGTACCGAGGGGACCAATACGAGCCACGTGACCTTCTTGAGGCACTCGTGGGGTCCTCCCAGGTGTTTGATGCTGAAGCTTGGCGATCTGCGTGGATCAAGTGGCGAGCCGATGACGTCTCGGACGACCGACTGCACTGCCTCCACTTCATCCTCACTGCTCTGCTGCAGCAGGTCAAGGCGCTAGGAAGTCCTGCGCAACGTGACTTCACTGCGATTGCTGGAGATCATCTTGGGCGAGTGCTGTTCTATCAGAACACGATCGACATCGTGTCTCGTGCGGAGGCTGCTTTGGCGAAGTACTCGGCCAAAGGCCTCATGCGACTTGGCTTTCTCACTTCTTGTCATCCGTTCTTCACGCCGTCCCCGAAGGATCGGCCTCAAGACCCGCAGATCGTCGAGGATTGCCCCAGACTTGCCCTGCTTCTGCACTGCAACCAGGACGCCGATCTTGTGAGCTTCCGTGCCTTGTCGTGGCTCGAAGAAGATAGGCGACGTGAAGCAGTGCGGGTCTTCTTGGAGACGGCGTTGACCTCACTGAGTTCCGTCGAGATTTCCGAAGCGGCCGGTGAGAGTGGCCTGGCGACGCTGGAGTTGGCTTTCTGTACCCTCACTACGCGCAATGGCGACGAATCAGAAGCAGCGGAAGAAATTGCCAGGGTCGTAGGCGTCTCGGCCTCCGCAGAGCAACTTCGGAAGGGAGACGAAGTCTATTACTTCAAACAGCCACAAGCTGCCGGCTACGAAGCCATCAGTCGTGGCATGCGGCCGGGGGTCATCACGGGCAAGCACGTGGAGGTCGGGGAAGGTGAAGAACCGTACTTCACCGTTAAGCTCACAGAGGGAGGAGAGGTGCAGACTGTCTCGGATCACATATACCTGACGGAGCCAGCCATCATCCCCAGCCCGTTGCGACGAGCGTCCTTTGCTGTTCCCGTGGAGGCCATTCTGTCCACGTTGGTGGACAACCTGGTACAGCTTTACGCAGTCGCGGCGCATGAGTTCCAGGGCGGCGAGCACGATGGCGATGCCACGGCGCAGGGACGCATCTTCGCAAGCACTGCTGGGGTTGGACGACTGTTCTCGCGGGAAGTCCTTTGTGGCGGTGTTCCTCTCCAGGTCCTCCAGAAAACCTTGGAGGCGCAAGCTGCTCAGTGGCGTCAACGGGTCGTGCGGCTTCTTCGAAGCTACAATCTTGACCAGGCCGAGTCTTCGAGATTCCGTACACTCTCTCTGCTGGATCCGGCTCTGGACGTCTTCGGCTCCACGCTGCCCATGCATGATGAAGGCCGTCCTCTTGTGGAAGTCCTCACGATGCTGCAACGGACGCTCACACGAGACGCGGAGGACGCAACTCCGCTGGGAGCTACCTTGGCGCATGCTTCCCTAAGATTGCTTTTGCAAACGTCCAGCGGGGTCAGAACGAGGGCAATGCATGAGAAGCAGCTGGCGGTGCTTGCAGCTGGACTGCCCTACGCGACCCTGGCACTCAGCGATGATTCGCTCAGAGAGCAGGCTCTGCTCGCTTCTTGTCAACTTCATGCTGTGCCCATCTCTACGAAGGGTGCGGCGCTGGATTTCGCAACCTGCGTGTACAGCTCGATGGTCTACCTGGAGGACGCCGATGCGAGCTTCCAGCAGACTCTGGATCTCACGGCCCGAGCCTGCATAAGGACTCTGTGCTCAAAGGAGGCGACGGAGCTCGAAGCTCTCCATGCTGCACGCTGGACGCTGCACGCTTGCCGAAGTCCAGCGCGTGGGTCGGATTTCTGGCAGAGGGCCATCACCTCAGAGTCGAACGACCATGGCGCAACCGAGCGACAGCGCCTACTGAATCTGGTGCTCTCCGGAAACACTGAGGAGCATCCTACCGGAGCACCACCCAGCGCCAGTCTTGCGCTGCGCGCAGCAGGCTACGAGATACTGGGCCGGCTTGCCGTGGGCGGCTTCTTCTACAGAGCAGCTGCGTCCGAAGAAGATCTCGCCTTGATTCTGGGCATGTACTCGGTGGAGGATCCGGCATTGTACACCTTGGAAGGCTCGGAGAAGATTGTCAGGGAGTCGAACGAGGCCAAACAGTCGCGAGGGGCGGAGATTGCAGCACAGGATGATCTTGAAGAGCTCGTCGACGACATGAACAAGTCGCTCAAGGCTGTCCGTTGCATTCCGCCAGAGATTTGGGGTCTCTTCGATGAGGACGCCCTGACTAGAAAGTCCAGGAGCGCTCCCGGTGACTCGGCGGAGTCGTTTGTGGGACTGTGGTGTGGCTTCCTCCTGTTGTTGAGAATCATCGCAAGCGCAACGGCCATGGGAGTGGACAAAGCAGGCTTTCAGAAGCTGCTGGAGCTGCAGGGCGTTCAGGCCGACAGCGAGGAAGTCTCGAGCGCTTCCCTTTCCAGCGGATCCTCCAGCAACCTCACCTTTATGAGCCACGTCTTCGCAACCGCCTTCGACGCCATCGAGAAGAACTCGCACCTCCCCCGGGCGCAGCAGGAAAGGACACCGCCGGCAGGGGAGGTGAGGAGTTTCAGCTTGCTGGCGGTTTTGGAAAAATGCTCGACGGGTTCGCTGGGGCACGACGGCGAGTCGAAGGAGATCCTGGCGGACCTTGACGAAGATTCGTCCAGGAGAGTGCGGAGACTGCGTTTTCTCTGCGCAGTTCATCTCATCTATCGAAGCATTCGCGTTCTCCCAGCGCGCGTAAGTGCCTGGTGGACGCGGGACTGCCCGAGGCGCTTGAGCACCTATGTTCTCCGCTACGTCGAGTCGGATCTCAGCTCTGCGGTCGCCGCCGACGAAATGGAGGCCCTCAGAAGCGGAGCGGACCAAGGGGTCTGGGATCGGGACGCGCTGCGGGTCAGGTGCTCATCCGTCTCCCGAGCCGTTACCATCACGTATGTGCATGAGGATTGCTCGGCCGACGTGACCATCACGCTTCCAGAGGCGTATCCGCTCACAACTGTGGAGGTCTCTAGCGAGTCCAGGCTGGGTCTTCCGGAGACGCAGTGGAGAAGATGGACCCTTCAGATTGTGACGCTGCTCTCCATACGAGATGGTACAATTCTAGACGCGGTTGCGCTGTGGAAGCGGAACCTTGACAAGGCCTTCGAGGGTGTCGAGCCATGTCCCATCTGCTACACCACGCTGCACTTCAAGTCGAACAGCTTGCCGAATGTCGAGTGCGGCGTCTGCCACAATCGGTTCCACGGATCATGCCTGTACAAGTGGTTCAACACGTCTCGGAATGCGAGCTGCCCGATGTGCCGGTCCGTCGGGAACTTCGAGAAGAAGTAGCAGAGCGCACTGAGGCGACGAAGCCGGGAGCAGTACGCGTGGTCGAGGACGCAAATCTGATTACTTCATCCTGTGTCTGGCGCGTCGCGTCGTTGCCGACCTTCTGCTTCGACCACTCTTCGCCTCGCCAAAGATTCCGCCGGGATTCAAGAAGTACTCGTCGTGGCGCTTTCGAATCTTTTCGGACGAATCCGACTCGCCGTTGGGCTCAAGCAGGGACATGAGGGAAGAAATTGACGCCGATCCACTTCGCAGCTTCTCCCGAACGGACGCCACCCTGCGAGAATCCAACCTGCCCCGCTTCGGACCTTTGCCAGGACGGTGGGAAGGTTGCTGGAAACCAGACGCGTATAGACCGGGGTAGTCTCCGCCGTGGACATCGGGATCTCTTGCGGAAGCTCGCCCGGTCGAGAACGCATTGTCGGAGTGGCGTCTTCTCCGCTCTCGCGATGGGCTAGACGCTTCTGATACAGACCATGGGCGTGCTTGAGCTTCAACTGGACCAAATTCGGATCTGGTTGCGTCCACGAGCTCCTCGGAATCTCCCTGGCAGCGCTTCACATAGGCGAGAAAGTTCTTGACTTGCAAAAACTCTTCCAGTGCCTCGTCCTGCCGCCTAACATCACCCATTTCAGGGTCGCTTGCAATCACCGATTCAAAGCTCGTTTCATCGGCAGCATCGGCATCTCTGCTGGTTTTCGTGGTGGCGGTGAGATTTCCCAGGTTGTCAATCTTCCTCGACAGGTCCTTGTGGAACCTCGCTAGCTCTTCACTGTGCCTCGCTCTGACAGCCGAGATCTCCTTCTCGTGGTTCGCTCGCTCGATCTGGAGCTGCTCCAGAAGGCCTTTGACCGTCTGGCGAAGTTCAATCACAAGAACTTTCAGACCGACAACTGTGTCGGGTATCGCGCTCTGCTCTCTGTCTTGTAAAGAGTGCTCTGTCTCCCCGGATGTCCCCGCAGTAGAGCCTCTGCCGCGCCACGGAAGATGCGATGCCGCCAACGGCTGCGATAGAGGATCGTCCTCGTCATAAACCCCAAGCTTTTCTTCCATCTCTTCTTTGGCAGCTGCTTCCGAGTTGAAGGACGCGGATTCCTGCGGCGTCTCCCGCCAGGATGGCGTCCAAGCACGCAGAGCTTCTTCCAGCTTTTCATTGCTCCGCTTCCTTGCAGCTTTCGATTGCCTTTGCCGCTCTCGGTGGGCTCGCACGGCAATTGGCGACGATGGAAGCTGGTCGCCAGCTAGGGACGTTGGGCTATCGCTAGAATCGAGGTGGTGCAGGAGAGTCGCTGCTGGCGCAAGCAAAGGCGCGGAACGCAGCTGCTTTCTCAGACGCCTCTTGGCCTCAGCCAAGGCGACTCGTTTATAGGCCGGGAAGCTGGGCAACGACCTCTCAGCCGGCAAGCGCAAGAAGGGACTCTCCAGAGTCTTTCGCAGAGCCTGATCCGCTAAAAGCACTGCGTACTGATTGCGATTCCGCCGCCTGCTGGCTGTTCGGACCGGCTGGCACAGCAGGTCTAGCCAGCGATCTACGCGAATCTGCTGGTCGCGAGGCAGGGCAGGCACGGCAGTCTCCAGCAGCTGCAAGATCGCCAGGAACTCAGCGTCCACTTCGCCCTCCATGCTTGTCCAAGCCACAGAATCTGGCCAAGATCGGCACCGCTGGCCACGGGGCCCTTCTCGCAGCCTGCTGCAGGCCCTTGCCACTACGGAGACAGCAGGACCAGCACGCCTCGCCAAGAACTCCCGCAGCTGGAGATCCAGCGGTTTCTTGATGGCCTTTGTAGTGGGTTGTAACCGTATGGTCGAGGATTGGATGATTTGTCGCAAGACTGGTTGTTGATCG